>CAUYQG010142294.1:0-10861 GCA_963574415.1 Tarsius wallacei
AAACTCTGCATCCTAGCCAAAGGCAGGCTGTAGCCTGCTACACGAAGCAGTGTCTTGAATGCCCACACATCCAGGTGCACATAGTACAGATAAAGTCCTAGCTACAATAAAACCCTAGGTACAAAAAGATAAACGCAGAACGACTCGCCTTCTAATCGCAACATAATTCCACTGTGGTTCGCTCATCTCCCCAACTTTGATTTGTTACTTTATAATAAAGCAAAGCAACATGACGTCAATCACACCTGGCCTGGATGCCTGGCCCAAAAGCTGATACTGCTTGTTTTTACAATAATTCCTTGTACAATTTTGCCCTAGTTTTGGCCTATATAAGAAACATGCTAAATAATAAACGGGCTCTCACCTATTGAGGAGAGAGACCTCCCAATCCTGCTATCTCTTGTCTTTCTCATTCCCTCCCCCCACCTCAGGCCCTGCTCTGTGGAGGCTGGACCTCTGCACAATGGATTATTATTCAGCCAAAAAAGGAAGTACTGATACATGCTACAACATGGATGAAACTTGAGACCAGATGAAAGGGTCAACCAAGGCAAGGTGGGCTGGAATGGGTGCTGGGGCCACGGGAATAATGCAAGATTGCAACTAAGTAAGAAAGTAGAAAGAAGTAACATTTATTATTCAACTTTCACAGATTGGAAACTGGGCGGACACTCAGAGGCAAGTGTGGTCCCAAAGGGCCATGAAATGGATCTATTTAGGGGCTTCTGGGTAGGGGGATTTTGGCCCAAAGGAGTGTCCAGAGCTGTGGGTCTTTGATGTTGTAGTCACATGAATCTTAGATCTTGAGGTCACCAGACATTAGCATCTCGTGCCCTCAGGTGGTGGGTGGGAAGAGACCAGGGGAGGAGGTTTTCCTGCAAGAGAACTTGTTAGTCATTTGCAATAGGTAAACTCTTTGACTGAAAGGTGGTCTTATTATCATTTCTATGGCTTTGGCCAGCCAAGGGGTGTTTGACTTTCAGTCTTGACCAGGAACCTGAAAGTTTACTAGACATTATTATGCTAAAGAATGAATAGAAAGGTTGGGTTGTCCTGGTCTTGCATCTGAAGATTTGCCGAGAGAGTGGGGTAGGCTGCTGCTTGGCCTGCAGTAGAATGTCTGAAGGCTTCCTAAAAACTGCCTATTGGAAATTTATCTACGTGTGACCTGTGCTAGATTTAAAGCTTGTCAGGGGTAAAGCAAAAATGGTTATGCTGAGGCAAAAAGGCTACGTTAAACTAAGCTTATTCTAGGTTTCTATAGGTAGCTCTTTTCACTAAGGGAAAGAACAAGTCACAAGAGGCCATACATGATTCCTTTTATATGAAATGTCCAGGGCAACTCCCTTGGGTCCCCTCCCATTGTGGGAGCTTTTCTGTCCTCTCAATAAATCCTGCTTTCATAAAATTAAAATAAAATAAAAGTCCAGAACAGACAAACATAAAGAAAGTGGGTTAGCAGTTGCTTAGGGCTGGTGAAGATGGGGGATACAGCAGTGATCGCCTGACTGTATCAGGCTTCTTTTTGATGTGATGAAAATGTGCTAAAACTGACTGTGGTGATAGTTTACATATCTGTGAATATCCTAAAAACTAGTAAATTGTACACTTTAAGTGGGCGAATTGTGTGGTCTGTGGATTATATCTCAATCAAGCTTAAAAAAGAAGGAAATCGGTCAGGCACCGTGGCACATGCCTGTGATCCCACTGCTTTGGGAGGTCAAGGTGGGAAGATGGTTTGAGGCCAGGATTTCAAGACCAGCCTGGGCAACATAGCAAGACCTGGTCTCTATAAGAAAAAAAAAAATTAGCCCAGTGTGGTGGTGCACAACTGTAATTGCAGCTGCTGCAGAGGCTTAGGTGGGAAGATTGCTTGAGTCCTGGAGGTCAAGACGGCATTGAGCTATGATTGCACTTCATCCTGGGCAACAGAGCAAGACCCTGTCTCAACAAAATAAAAAGGAAATACACACAGAGTGACATGGCTCTCTCTCTGGAGCTCCCAGAGTCTGAAGGCTGCATCCTCAAGGCCTTTCTGCACCCTCTGTGACCTAGGTGTTATCTCTATGATTCTCATGTGTGAGAAAAATATATTCAGAGAAATAAATTTTATGGATTCATCCAACAGTGCTCGAGGCCACAGAGGTGTCAGGTGGTGGCTTTTGTCTAAGGATCTGTGGTGAAGAGGAGGCGGCTCTGCCTTCCTAGGGCTTAAACTTCAGCCACCACAGTTCAGGTCCTGGGTTCCATGAGGTCCCAGAACCTGTGGGGCGCTAGGGGCCTTGCCTGAGGCCATCAGGCTCCCGAACACATGGTGGTGGTTCTAGGCCTTGCAGCAGCAGGAATTTGAACTCGTTGCCTGGCCTGGGAAGCCCTCTGGTGTCTGGGTGTCCAGCTTGGCCCTATTCCTGGAAGTCACATACACATGGCCCATTCTCCTCTGAGCCCTGGGCCCAACACCGCCTGGATGCGGAAGGAGTTTCTCCTGCAGAAGATGCTGTAGGGTGGGAGTGTGTGCAGGGTGCGAGGGGGCTTCCAGGTCTAGGAATTCGGCAATGCCTGTATCTTGTTCCCGTGTGACCATGAGGCCAAACTGCGGGGTTTTCGTCAATGAGGTTCTGAGCAGGGAGAGGGATGGAAGTCTGGTCCCTTCCCTCCCGCAAAGTCAATGCTCCCCTCTGGCCTCTCCTAGGCACCTACGGAGAAGCCTCCACAGAGGATCTTGGGGCATGTGAGGTTAGATTTGCTGCAAGTCCGAGAATTCCAGAGGCCGGAAGGCAGAGGAAAGTCGTTTGGTTTTCCCAGGTGTGGGTGGCCTGGGTGTGAATCCCAGATTCGCCCCATCTGGCTGTGGGATCTCGGGCAATCACGGCGCCTCTCTGTGCCTCAGTTTCCCTGGGTGTTAAAGGATTCTGCGCCGTCAGTTTTGGAGGGAAACGACGCAAGAGGGAGCAGTAGGAAGCGCAATTCCCCAGGGCGAAAGGCAAGTCTGGGGCGGGTCCACTTGGGGCTGCTGCGAGGACCGCCTCAGCTGCCGGAGCTGGTCGGCCGGGCGGGCCACGGGGGCTGGGTGTTGGGCGGGGCGGGCGCAGCGCGTCGCTGAGGGGCCGGGCTCGTCGGTGGCGTACCGCGCCGAGGAGGCGGAGGGCGGGGCGCCGGCGAGGAGGGCGGGGCAGGAAGGCGAGGGCGGGCTGCTGGACGGCGGGGGCGGGCGCCGGCGAGGAGGGCGGGGCAGAAAGGCGCGTGGTGGGCGCTGGGCCAGGCGCGGGGCCGGGTCGCCGGGGGCGGGGCGCTGACGGGAAGGGCGGGGCAGAAGGTGCGCGGCGGGCGGTGCGCGGCGGGCGCAGGCTCCTGGGCGCTTTCGGCGGGGGCGGGGAAGGAAGGCGCTGGGCGCCGCAGGCTCGCGAGCCTCGAGGGCGGTCTTGGCCGCCATCCCCCAGGCGCTGCTTTCCGATCGGCTCCTGCCGGGGGACACGTGTCGGCACGCCCCCGCAGCAGCCCTCGCCTCCCGCGTCCTAGCCCCTCCCCCGGGGCCTGCGACCCCGGCCCTTCGCCCACCCGCGGTCCGAGCAGGGTCCGTCTCGCGTCTCCCGGCGACCAGCCGCGGCCCAGGCCCACAAGGACGCCCCCGCCCCGGCCGTTCGATCCGCTCTGCCCGGGCCGGCGAGCCTGTCTCCTGCGGCTGCCCGGCGTCCTCGGCCGCGCGGCGCCGCGATGGAGGCCGCGGGAGCCCGGGAGGCCGCGGCCCGCGACGTGCTGGCCGCTGACCTGCGCTGCAGCCTCTTCGCTGCCGCCCTGCGGAGCTACCGGCGCGACTCGGCGCTGCGGCCCTTCCCCGCGGCCTACTCGCGCGGCGGCTGCAAGGATTTCGAGGCCCTGGTGAGTGCTGTCCCCGCGCCCGACCCGCGGCCGGTGCACCGAGTGACAGCCCCAGAAGGGTTCCGTGCGCCCAGAGCGCTCCTGGCGCCCTCGGGTCCTGCTCGCTCCTACACGCTGGGCTGCTGACTGGCAGGCGACTGCCGGGCGCCAAGGGAGGACCGGTAGTCGCGTAGTCCCTTTTCCAGCGTGGCCGGCAAGGGGCGTTTATGTGAATCTGCTGTTCTGCTTAACTAGGAAGTTATCCGTTCCTTTGCAAATAGACATCCAAAGTCGTCAGAGCCACCGGGACCTTGATTTAAGTGAGGTGAGATGTGACAGCGGTTTCAGCTGTTTCTCTGATGACTCACACTTTTCTGCATTGTTGACCAGAGGGTCAGCGTGTGAGATATCGGTTATCTTTGTAATCCAACTGTGTGGAGTACCTAGGAAAATATAATTTACTAACATTGATTCAATAAAAGGTGGAAAACTGAAATAGCTTATACCCGTTGAAGACACGGAGCTCCAGGTATCTCCATGACCTGTCAACTTTTGGCAGTCTCCCTTCCTTGCCAGGACGGAGCATGTTCTTTTTTTTTTTTTTCGTGAGTTGTGGAGTCTGTCACCCAGGCTGGAGTGCAGTGGCACCCTCACGACCACCGCAGCCTCCACCTGCTGGGCTTAGGCTGTCCTCCCGCCTTAGCCTTCCAATTAGCTGGAACCACAGGCACGCGCCACCACGCCCAGCTAATTTTTTATTTATTGTGGAGACATGTCTCGCCAAGTTGCCCAGGCTGGCCTCAAATCCCTGGGCAGTCCTCTCACCTCTGCCTTCCAAAGTGCTGGGATTACAGTTGTGAGCCACTGCGCCTGGCCATATTCTTGTTTATTGGCAAGAATATAAGCCGGGGATCCATGGGCAAGTTCTAGCAATCACTGAGAGAATAAGTAATTCCAGCGTTGCACAAATTCTTCTAGAGTATCTAAAAAGAGGTTAGCATAATCTTGAGACTAAATCTGGGAAGGGTGATACAGGAAAATTACAGACCAGTGTCACTCAATATAAATGCAAAAATTCTCTTCAAAGTCTTCTTGGCTAACCAAATCAGGATTGTTTGATGAATATGGGATAAGTGCAGAGGAAGCTGTGGAACTGTGTTGATTTGCTCATGCTTTCTAAAATTTATTTTTAATTATTCAAGTAATGTTTGAATATATTTTCGTGATAAAAATTTAAATGATACCAGTAAAGTAAACGTGTCCTCGATAGACCTCACCCTATCCCATGCCCCTCCCCAAAGGTATCAGTTGCTCTCTTGGTATATACTCTTCCCCTCATACCTGTAATCTCTTAGGAGAATGTCAGCAAATTAGGTGGCTCTCAAAATCCACCTCCTTTACAGGGACAGACTATCCTGCCCATGGGCCCATTGTACCATTCCCAGACAGTCTCCCTTTCTCTCACTGAGAAACATGGACAGATTCTTACCAACCCGTTCTATTGCCATATCCCATGTTGGGAACCATTGTTGGGGAAAATAGCCCATGCTGCCCGGATTCTTGGCTGTAGTAGGCATGGCTTTCACCAGCAGTTTCCCAGGAGAAGGCTGCTGACCAGGCAGGGCCTGGCACCATCTCGGGTCATCCACACATTCGTAGATGAACACACTTTAGGTTTCATTTTGCCACGTCACGTGAGTTCCTGAAATGATGCAGAAAGCTTGGCATCTGGACTGGAATCTGACTCAAATTCTCACTTTCAGAAAAAAAAGGGAATTAAATCTGGATTTGAATGGATCGTTTAATGGTTCCCTGAAGAGGGAAGGTATGGAACTGTTGCACAGTCTCTCACTTTGTTTTGTTTTGTTTTTTTTTTTTGAGTTGGAGTCTCACTGTCGCCCAGACTGGAGTGCAGTGGCTGCTCCCGGCCACTGCAGCCTCGACCTCCTGGGCTCAGGCGATCCTTCCGCCTCAGCCTTCCAAGTAGCCGGAACTACAGGCGTGCGCTACCATGCCCGGCTAATTTTTTGATTTATTGTAGAGATGAGGTCTAGCCAAGTTGCCCAGGCGGGTCTCGAACCTGCGGGCTCAGGCAATCCACTCACCTCAGCCTCCCCAAGCAAGGGATTACAGGCTGAGCCACCGAGCCCGTCTTCTTTCTTTTTTTTTTTTTTTGAGTCTGAGTCTCACTCCATCACCCAGGCTGGAGTGCAGTGGCAAGCTCATGGCCACCCCAGCGTCGATGTGCTGGGCTCAGGTGATCCTTCTGCCTCAGCCTTCCAAGTAACTGGAACTACAAGCATTTGCTACCATGCCCAGCTAATTTTTCATTTTTTATTGTAGAGATGAGGTCTCGCCAAGTTGCCCATGCTGGTCTTGAACCCCTTCCCTCTAGGCAGTCCTCCCGCATAGGCCTCCCAAAGTGCTAGGATTACAGGCTTGAGCCACCGTGCGTGGTCAGTGTCTCACTTTCTTTTGAGTTAGGGTCTCTGTCCAGGCTGGAGTGCAGTGGCACAATCAAGACTCAGCATATCCTTGTACACCTGGGCTCAGCAATCCTTCCGCTTTGTTTCCTGAGTAGCTGGGACTACAGGCATGTGCCACCATGCCTGGCTGATTTTTTAATCTTTTGTAGATAAGAGGTCTCCCTGCTACCAGGGTAGTCTCAAACTCTTGGCCTTGAGGAATCCTCCCCCCTCAGCCTTATGAAGTGCTGGGATTACATGTGTGAGCCACTGCCCCTACCTTATTCTACATTAATTATTGCGTATGTGTCTCTTGTTATTTTCTTGAGATAGATTCCGAGAGGCAAAATTGCAAGTTCAAAGGCTAACCTTTCTGAGGAAGGCTTCTGATGCTTATTTCCAGATTGGAGATTGAATATTGACGTTTACTAGGAAAGATCATTCTTTATAAGGATCACAACCTTGACTCTCATTGAAATCACCTGGGAAGCTTTAACAGCTACTGATGTTTAGGCCCCATCCTTAGAGATTCTGATTTAATTGGTCTGAGGTACAGCCTGGGCATTGGGATTTTTTGTGTTTACAGAGACTATGTAACTATTTTACTTTCCTATTATCTGATTAGACCATTTTCTTTCTTTTTTTTTGAGTTGGAGTCTCACTCCATCGCCCAGGATGGAGAACAGTGGCACGCTCACGGCCACCTCCAGCGTCGACCTGCTAGGCTCCAGCGATCCTTCTGCTTCAGCCGGAATTACAGGTGCACGTTACCATGCCTGGCTAATTTTTTGATTTATTGTAGAGATGAGGTCTCACCATGTTGCCCAGGCTGGTCTCGAACCCGCCAGCTCAGGCAATCCTCTTTCCTCGGCCTCCCAAAATGCTGGGTGATCAGACCATTTTCATGAGCACTCAACTGCTGGGTAGTGAGGAAATGGTAACAGATTTAGCCCAGTCTAGTAAAAATGCCCAGTGAGGCCCATATTCCATATCTCAAGGTAGGATTCTTATCTCTCAGATCACCTCTTTATCTCCCTGCTCCTCTCCAAGTTGACATTTGAAGAGTGGGGAAAAAGAATACAGCTCTAAAAAGACGCGGATACAGGCATAGACACATGTAATATGGGTTGACTGTTGGTGGCTAGGAAGACGTCTCAGCCTATGGGATGGTGAGATGGAAGGTGCAGGGGTGAGGTCCTCTGGGACCAGCTGCCTCCTTTCCTTTGCAGCCTCCCAGAATGGCAGACCTTTCCTCAGCTGACTGAGAAGTAGAGAGGGGTGTTTGGTTGATAATAATGATCTGATACCTCGCCACTGTAGCACATATGGCACTTATGGCACACAACCCATTTAATCCTCCAAGCAGCTCAGGGTGGGGGTTTTTCTCATTGTTTCATCACACCATTAGTGATCACCAGATGTGCTGGTGGCACATCACTGTCTTGCTCCCAGGTGCCAGGACTTTAAAAGGTTCCCAGGTGTTGCCAGTGTGGAAAACCACTGTTTTAAAGGGTCCTGTGATGACTCCTTTGTGAAGAATTCCTTTGTAGACTCTGACCCTTAGTCTGGACTTTCATTCCTTAGGTTTCTGCAAAGCAGGGTGTACCTGCATGTAACTGGTGTCTACTCCTTCTGTCTTCCTCTCGGCAGCCCTCCAGCTCCACTTGCCCTACCCACCTCACTGTTCTGGGGTCACTCTCTTTGACCCCCAAGGCTGGTGGCAGACCTTTGACCTCTTATGACCTCCACCCATATCTAGCAGCTGTGTCCACTGGCACTTTTCTAGACAAACATCCTTTTCATGTTCTTTCTTTCCTGCTACCATGCCCTTCTAGGACTGTACTGTCTGACATGCGAGCTCGAGTATCTTCACCTTTTCCACATGAACACACAGATTCCTGGGCCTCCTTCTCCCTAGGAGCTTGTGGTTTGGATGGTTGCAAAGTGTCTGCAGGCTCCCTGGGAACTTTTGAAGTCCCGACGCCACCAGCACATCTGGTGATCACCGATGGTGATGGGACGATGAGAAAACCTACCACTTGAGCTGCTTGGAGGACTATATGGGCTGTGTGTTGTAAGCGCCACCTTGTATTTCAAGCTCAACGTTGAGTTGCCTCCTCCAGCTCATCAGTCCTCTCTCTAGGAAGCCTAGTCACTCACACCCTCTGTCCTGAGAGACTTCCCTTACAGACCCCTGAGGCTCTCAGCCCTGCCCAGTTCAGCCCTTCAGCCATCTCCAGCTGACCCTTCGGCACCCTAGAGCAGGGGCTGCAGGAGGACCGTCTGTGGTCTGACAGGTCTTGTTTGTCTACTAGCTTTTTTGAAATTGGGAAATTAAAAACAAACAACTTGCTCATTTCTTTTTCTTTTTTTTCAGTCTGAGTCTCACTCTGTCACCCAGGCTGGAGTGCAGTGGCTCACCTATGGCCACCCACTGCAGCCTCAACCTGCTGAGCTTAGGCAATCCTTCCACCTCAGCCTTCTAAGGCCTCACCAAGTTGCCCAGGCTGGTCTTGAACCCCCAGGCTTAGGCAGTCCTCTCACCTTGGCCTCCCAAAGTGCTGAGATTACAGGCTGAGCCCCTGCGCCCGGCCCGATTTTTAACTTTTTGAAAAAACAACGTCTCACTCTGATGTCCAGCCTGGTCTCCAACTCGTGGGCTCCAGCAGTCCTCCTTCCTCGGCCTCCCAAAGTGCTAGGATCACACGTGTGAGACACTGTGCCTGACCACAGAATTTTTTTTTTTTGATAGAGTAATGGCAAGAAATGGGACATAAGTGAGTTCAGTTGAGGGCTTGAAGAGTGTGGGCTGACGGAGGAGCAGGAGGGCAGGATACAGCAAGGGCTCATCTGGGCAGGGGCTGTGGAAGGGCCTGGGATAGGACCGGCCCCACAGAGGAGCCCAGGCGAGGCCCGGGTCCAGGTGGGTGCTGGGAGGTGCCTTTCTCACTTGCCCAGACTGAGGCCCTGAAAGGGGCCCAGCTAGCTGACGGTCTTTTTGTGTGGCTCCTTGTCCAAGGTCTGGAATGTGGACAAGGACGACAGGAGCAGGAATGGTGAGAGAGAAGATGGCTTGCCTCTGGCTCTGGGATGACAGGTGGATTAGGAGCAGAGAAGCAGGAGGGGAACTGAGATGAACCACACACTGTGGAGGAGTGTCCTGTGGCCTGTGCAGGCCATGTGGTGGCTGCCTGGGGCATAGTGCCCTGTGGCCTGTGCAGGCTGTGAGAGATGCCTGGGGCGTAGCATCCTGTGGCTCTGCAGTGGCCCTGCAGTGACCCGCCTGGGAGGTTTCTTTTGTGGCTCTGAGTTGCCTACAAAACAAGCTCAGAGTCCCTAGGTGGAGCCCAAGGCTCTTCACAGGCTGGTCTCAAGTCACCTTCTAGCTCCTCTTCCCCTGGTGACCCCGCCCACACTCTGGGCTCTGGCCAAAGGACCTCTGCACTAATGAGGATAGTCATGGCAGTCTCACTGCACTTGGATGCTGATATCTTCTTCTTGCTTTGAGCGCTTTGCTTTTTTTTTTTTTTTTTTTTTTGAGTTGGAGTCTCACTCTGTCACCCAGCCTGGAGGCCGTGCCCGGCCACTGCAGCCTCGACCTGCTGGGCTCCGACAATCCTTCTGTCTCAGCCTTCCAAGTAGCTGGAACTACAGGCGCGCGCTATCACACCTGGCGAATTTTTTTGATTTATTGTAGAGATGAGGTCTCGCCAAGTTGCCCAGGTGGGTCTTGAACCCGCGGGCTCAGGCAATCCACTCACCTCAGCCTCCCAAGGCGCGGGATTACAGGCTGAGCCACCGAGCCCGGCTCACTTTGCTTTTTTAACTTAATTGACCTTTACTGGGATTCTACTAATATTATCCCAAGTATGTACTTGGGAAACAGAGACCAGGCAGCCACACAGTTCACCCAGGGCTGCACAGCGGGCAGAGGAGACAGAGCTACGGTCTGGATCCTGATGTCTGGGAGGCAAACCACATATTACCCTGCCACTCCCCCACCAACCTGACTGCACACTGCTCTCACACGTCTGTGCCTTCCAGAGCAGGCCCACCATCCCCTGCCCAGCCCCCTCTCCTTTCGCCCCTACCCAACTGGAGGCCTGCCTTGTTCCCTTAGTCATTTGTACTCCTCTTCATTATGACAACAAATATTTTAAGTCATAATTGATTTCCATTCTGTCTCCCCACTAACAGGGGAAGCTTTTACTTTCCATAGCACCCCTCCGTAAGCACGGGGCCTGGAGAGGAGATGCTCTGTACTTTGTTTCTTTCTTCCCTCCCCCACCACCCTCCCCCTTTCCATTCTCTCACCATTTCTGCCCCCTTCCTTCCTTCCTTCCTACCTACCTTTCTTTACCTTTCCATTCTTTCCTTTCTTTTCTTTCCCTCTCTCCCTCCCTTCTTCAGAGTCTCATTCTGTCAATACTTATGGCCACCACAGCCTCTACTTGCCAGACTCAGGCGATCCTTCTGCCTCAGTCTTCCAAGTAACTGGAACCACAGGCTAATTTTTAAATTTATTCTTAATTTAAAAT
>CAUYQG010142295.1:0-14170 GCA_963574415.1 Tarsius wallacei
GTCTTTCTGTTCCTACAAACCTTCAAGTGTCACACCATCCACGGAGAGAACAGTGACCAGCACAGTTGTGATGATGACTCCACCAGGCCCTTGTGCTCCAACACTGGCCATGCTTGTAAAACCTCCCGTGGGCTCGTCTCACAAAAGGGAAAAGTCACAAGTGCTAGTCCAAGAAGTGAGGTCAGGCTGCAGGACAATAGCCACCAAGCAATCTCTGAACATGTGCCTCCACCTTCCTCGGGCTGGTGTGAGTGAGGCTGGGTGGCTTAGTCAGCAATGCCACGAGCCCTTTGCTCAGGTGTTACAAATTCAATGCCTACAGAGCCAGGCACGTAAGGGGAAGCAGCCAGTCAGGTGGCCCTGTAGCAACCAGAGAGGGCTGGCTGGCGTCAGGGAGGCAGCTACCACTTGTCTCTGGAAGGGTGGCACCTCTTCTAATTTCCAAGAGAAGCTAGAAATGCAGATTTTTACATAAAAGCTCCCAAGTTTAAACTGGTGGTAGCTAATTGAAAGTAAAACTTGTTTTGTGGCCAGTCCAAAACACAACAGTAGGCTGGGTAGGCCTCCCGTCTGTGGCCTCTGCTTTGGTGTAAGAAGCAGGTGGTGACCAATGTGCTCAGTTTGTTCTCAGAGCTCTCTGAGGTCCTCTCTAAATGGGGAGATTCACAGGACAAAGGTTTGCCAAATGGGACCAAAACGCAGGGATAGAGTGAGGAGTGGGGGAACACATGGAGGTGGTGGGTTAGCCCTGCATCAGAGTTCTGGGCTGGTTGCTTCCAGAATTTCTCTGTGGCCCTGGGCCCTGAGCCACCTCTCCCCTTCAGGACAGGGATACCCGCCCTCCCCTCTGCAGGCTGCTCTTGCACATGGTGACAGTGGCTGTGGCTCCCAATAGCAGATGCAGGCACGTGCCTAGAACCTCTCAGAATTTGGCTCCAGCCCAGGCAGCAGCGCCCAGCCATCTTTGGGGACAAAGGCGTGCATTACCTCACTGCACGCTGGGGCCCGGGACTCCGCTTTCCGCTGCTGCTGCCAGTCTGCCTGAGACGCACTAGCCTCGGCCTCGGAGGAGGTGGTCTCGGACACCTGGCTCCAGGTCCCAGGCTCCGGGGGGGCCTCTGGGCCACCGGACACAGGCTGGGATTCCTGCTGAAGAGACCCCATGAACTGAACCCACACACCCAGCCAGAGGGTTTCCGGGGCCCTGGCCCTGCCACCAGGCACTGCCTCTTCCCCTCCTCATAGGGCCTCCATCTCACCAAAGACCCTTCTCCAAGGGCCTTGAGTGGACAGGTGGGAGGCTCTAGGTAGGTCCAGGCAAATGGTCTACAGTTAAACAAAGCCCCTGGCCAGCCTGGCATAACTGTTCCCCTCCCCCGACTTCCTGGAATAGTACAGCTGGGCCACAATGCCTAGCTCACAAACGCTGGCAACTCCACTTAGAAGAACATGCTGACTTCCCCTGTGAGTTCCCACGGCACCCCTGGCTTGCCTGTGTGCCGGCACACACACATGCATACATGCACACACACACTGCCCCCAGGGAGCTAGAGTCAACGGGCTCAAGAGAAGGAAAGGAGAAGAAAAAAGAGGGGCTATAGAATTCCACTCCTGTACTGGAGATAATTAGAAGCCGTGGTCCTGGCAACGCCAACACTCCCCCGCCCCTCACAGACACTGCTACCGCCCCACAACCTGGCTAAAAAGGCCAAGGCTGGCCTCTGGGACCACAGGGAGGCAGGAGAACATGAGACCAGGCCCAGAGCCTCGTTCAAGTTCCACACATGGGAAGCAGTTGCTCTCCACAGCCAGGCCACACAGTGCAGGCCCAGAGGAAGCAGCCAGAATGGGCCCAACCAACCAGAGAGAAGCACTCCTCGCTGTTTGACCTAAAGACCTAAGGAGAAGCCTTTTGAGCCTGCCTTAGGCCAAGAGAAAACTGAGAAGGGGGGGGCCCTGTCTGCTTTGTCCAGACTCTGGTCCCAAGTGTTAAAAATAACAGGTTGGGAGATAAGATAGTGCTGTCCCTGACACCTCCGTCTTAGGGATGATTATTTTTAAATCTCAGAATGAGCCCTGGGTATGGGAGGAGGGGAAGGGGCAGTCCAGAGGTCAAAAAACTGCAGTGCTGCCTTACCAAGATATTCCTCCTTGCTAGTCTTGGAGGGGGACCGTGGGCAGGGAACCAGGGACTCTCTCCTAGACTCATGAGGAACGCCTAGTAAATCTCTTTCTTGCTTTGCTTCAGTTGCCTCCACTTCCCTGTCTGTACAACGAGAAGTACCATGACCAGGCAGGGGATGAAAGATGGACAACAGCCCCTCCTGGACTGAGTTAGGGAGAGATGGTTGAGAGCTGGTCTTAGCACCCTTCTGAGAGGCCGGCGGTTGTGGGGAGGGTCTGCCTTCCCACCCCCCACCACTGAGGCAGTCGTCCAGGGGCGGCCACTTTGAGCAAGGCTGGATCTACTGGACTACATAGCTCTGGGTCCAGTAAAAGCAGTGGCCGTATACATGCAGGGGTGGGGGCTCACCTGCTTGCTGGACTCTTCCTCTGTGCCCAAGCTGTTCTCCTCATCCTCCTCTTGGTCATCCGTATCCGACTCGGCCACAGCGATGGGCACACACACGGGCTCCGGGTCCCCGGGGGTGCCCTGGCCTGGCGGCTTGCCTTCCTCAAAGCGTGTTTCCTTGCGGGCTGGAGGTGCCTTCTCCACCTCTGGAAGGGGTGGGGGGCTGGAGCTGGCGATGCAATTGGGCAGCCGGCCGGGGGCAGCAAGGGCTGCGGGCTTCTGAGGCCGTTGCCGCATCAGCCCACAGCAGAAGTCCCAGGTGGTCCGCTTGACGAAGCGCAGGCCGCGCTGGATGCGGGCCAGGGCCAGCTGGAGGTTGTTCATCTCCCCGTCCTCGTCGGGGGCTGTGAGGTTGTCTGCGCTGAAGGAGCTGAGCAGCAAGGCCAGGAAGAGGTTTAGAACCTGTCGAGGCAACGGGGCAGGCTCGCCAAGGCACCGCGCCACGCCAGGGCACTCAGCCCTGGTTCCATGATGGGGAAGCAGAGGCCCAGCGACCTTCAGGACTGCCTGTGACAATCAGCTCTGAGCCTTGAACCCAGGGTCCTGTGCCCTCATCCTAACCCCCCATTCTCTTGGGTTTGGCTGTAAAAGAAAAAGACAAAGTCAAATCCCTCTTTCCAAGGGCCCAGACACAGTCGGAATGGAGGATGTTCAGACCCAGGTCCTTTGCATCCTGGCTCAGGTTCAATGGTAGAACTACACATTCATGCAATGTCAAAGCGCACAGATGGGTTCAAGGCCCAGGAAGGGGCTTGCCCAAGGTCACACAGGGAGTTGGGGAAGAGCCCAACCAGGCACCAACGGCTTCTACACACAGGTCTTGGGAGTAAGGGGGGCTGTGGGACCAGGGTGGGCACAGAGCTCCTCCTAGAGAAGTGTGAGTCCAGGGACAAGGCATGGTGCCACCTAGAGCTCTTGGGGCTTTCCTGGGAAAGGAAGAGGAGGGTGTGTCAGGTGGTGAAGGAGGGGCAGAGATGTGCCTCTGTGATTTCCACTGATGCCGGTTCAGTGCTCAAGGACATGGGTGGCTGCAGGGAAGCACACTCTGCCTGCAGTCCAGGCCTGACTCTGCTTTCCAGGTGTGGGACACAGGGATGAGCAGAGAAGGGGAAAAGCAGGAAAAGAGGCCAGGAGGGCATGGGCAGTCCTCAGGCCCTTGGACTAACTGTGAGGTCAGGCCCCAGAGAGACGGCTGTGTCTGGGTGGTGGGGGATCCTGGGAAGGTGCTGTGTGAAGGTCAAGTCCTGTTACGTTGCAGGGTGTCTGGGGAGGAGCTGAGATTCCAGAGGTTCCACAAGATGCAGTACTTTACTGATGTTGTGTATCAGGGCTTAGAGATTTGAGACCCCTTATGGGTGTTTGCAAAACCCCTCAGCTCTGGAATAGTTCCAGACAACTGCTTGTTGTTAAGCCATTTAAGCTTTAGCTTTTGCTTAAAAAGAAAGCTATTGCTGTGTGACATGGGGCTGGGCTTGGGTCATTTCCCAGTCTCATGAAAGGTCAGTTACGATGGCGGTGGGCTGATTCCCACACTTGGGAAGACAGGCTCATGAGCATCACCAGGCCCTCCCGGGTTTGGTGTTTCCTCCTGCTGGGGGCGCATACAGCAGGTTGGTGTGTGAGGGTTGGTGCACAGCTCTCCTTGGAAATCCATCTCTAGCCTCTGAGAGATGACCCTGCCAGGGACCCCAGACCTGCCAGGAAGCTGGGAGTAAGAATTCTGATACAAATGGCTATGGAAACATACCTTTGGTTGAAAACTAACAAGTTTTCATGTGGGCAGTATGGAAAGTTAAGAAAGCATTTTTTAGGTCATCACTAGGGCGTGGGGCATGTGGTATGACACAGTCCATCCACCCCCTTCTCCAGGTCCACAATGGCCCAGGCATGGCCCGCCTCCGTTCCTGGTGGCCCATTTTGGATCCTGTCCCCACAGGCCTCATCCACACCTGGCCCTCTATCCCCTGACCTCCAAGAGTCTTGTGCCCAGACTGGGGGCAGGGTATAGGCACCTGGGCAGCCAAGTCCACCCACATAGGAGTCCAGGGCTTCCCTTGTCCCCGACTTTAGAAGTTTGGCTTCTCCCAGTGCTCCCCCCATCAATCGAGTGGCTGCTGCTCTCCAGCCCTGCCTGATCATCACTTCCCATCTCAATGGCAATCTTGCTTCCACCCACGCCCAGCAGCGGCCCAGTTCTTCAGGCGGCCGAGGAGGGGGCTGCGTGGGCTGGCGTTAGCTTCCCTCCTCCAGCAGCCTCTAATCCTCTCGTCCTCAGGCAGATCCACTCGGAAATCGCAGGGTTCTGTGTGTGAGGGGTGGCTCAGCCTGGCCCTGGGCTCAGTGCTCGGCAAAATCTCATCTCCTTTGAAGAGAGTCTGGCAGCCCCTGAGGCTGGGCCAGGGACTGAGTGGGGCTCCACCCCAAGGGGCAGCCAGTTTGAGGGGACAGAGGGCAAGTTGCGGGGTCAGCCAGTGAGCTGGGTTCTAATAGCACTGTGTACTGATATCCTGGTTCCTCCTCGAGCTCTGGGCTCTACATTTAGGGCCTGAGGGGAACTGACCCCAAATTGGCCTGGCCTGGCCTGGTTAAAGCATGTGGGAGGAGAAAGTAGGCAGATTTGGGGAAAGACTGTGGAATCTATAGCCCATAGTACTTGCTCCACAGCAGGCTGGGAAATTGGACCTAAACCTCTCTATGAGCTGATGTGACTGTGTGCACATGACAGAGACATACAGCTACAGCGGGAGCTAGCCAGCACAGGTATGATGCCCAAGCATGTGTGTGTGTATGCCACCTGTGTACTCAGAAAGGTGACTTCACGTCCACACTAGACACTTTTCTGCTACTGACTACCGTACTCACCTTCACCTTGCCTCTTCCTGAGGATTTTTCTCTGGCATTTAGACTTTGTTCTCTTTCATATCCAGAATTTGCCACATTGTGAAGACACAAGGCAAGATACACTTGCCCTAGGACAGACAGGTGGCCACAGGCACAAAGGCATGTGCCTCTCGTGATGGTACAGTAGGGACTCTCACCACAGCTACTCAGGGTGGCATACAAAACTCCTACGGGGCCCCACCTCACCTGGACCACTACCTGTCTGCACCTGTGCTTTGCTCACCCTGCTCCTTCCTTCTTCAGCATTACCTGTTTATCAGGTTAGCTCCAAACACTCCTTGAGGAAGCCTTCCTGGATTTCCCTTGCTAGAGGGGAACAGCACCCACGTGCTTCTGCTCATGGCTCAGAGCCCATTGGCTCTGATCACTCCGACCAGTCTGAGAGTTATTTCAGGCCTGTTTGAACCCCCTCCTTTCCCACTCTCAAGTGGATGAGCAGTGTCAGGGCTGGCACAGGGCCACATTGGCCTCTTGATGCCCAGCAACAGCTGCCACAACATTTCGTATGCAACAGGGGCCCAGACATGCGATAATTCATCGTGAGGAGTGACAATAAAATAATGGGTAGATGAGCAAATAAATAAATGAATAAAATGAGTAAATAATGAATAGGTAAATAAGTGGATGGATAAATGAATGCGTAAAATGCAATGAAGTGTGAGTGGATGGATGGTCAATGAGTGAGTGAGTGTGTAGATAGTTGGATAGATAGATGAATAGATGGATGAGATTGGTGGGTTGATAGACAGGGGGATGAATGAGTGGAGGGGAGGATGAATGGAGTGGGTAGATGGGTGTGGAATGAACACAAGGACAGATGATGGGTAAGTGAATGGATGGGGATAGATGAATGGGTAAATGTGTGTGTGTGTGTGTGAATGACTGGGGTTGATAAATGCATGACTGGACAAATGAATAGACAGGTGATGAATGGATGGATGGATGAGTGAGTAGAAGGGGGTTGATGGATGGATAACTGGGGAATAAGTGGATAAATGAATGGGAAGATTGATAATTATCTACCAATCCTCCAGATCGATGGAGAGGTAGATAGATGGATGGGTGGACTGGTTGGTGGGTGGGTAACTGATGAGATGAAAAATGACTAGACAGATGTATGAATGAGTAGGCAGACAAAAGAATGAGCGGTCAGTGAGTAGACAGACTGTTAATATATGCATAGATAAATCGATAAGTGGGTATATAGGTGGGTAAATAAATGGGTGAGTAGATAGATAAAAAGAAAGGATGGGTAAAAGAGTAGAAGGATGGATGGATGGTAGATGGTTGGAGGAAAGATAAAAGGATGGGTGGATGGTTTGTGGATTGATGGCTGAGTGAGCGAGTGGATGGAAGGAAGGGTAAGTGAATTGATAGGTGGGTGACTGGGTGGGTGGGCAGCTGGGTGGATGAGCGGATAGGTGGGTGAGTGTGTGTGTGCATGTGTGTGTGTGTGTGTTTGTGTGTGAGGCCCTTGGCTGACTCACCACAAGGTTGCCAATGACCATAACCAGCAAGAAGACCAGCAGGCACAGTGACTGCCCAGATGCCTCCATGCAGTTCCACATGGTCTCAATCCACTCGCCACAGAGGATGCGGAAGATGATGAGGAAGGCATGGAAGAAGTCCATCATGTGCCAGCGAGGCAGTGGGTCTGAGTCGTTGATGCGGAGCCTCAGCTCCGAGTAGCTCTTGCCAAAGAGTTGCATGCCCACCACGGCAAAGATGAACACGATGATGGCTAGCACCAGCGTCAGGTTCCCCAGTGCCCCCACGGAGTTCCCGATGATCTTGATGAGTGTGTTCAGGGTGGGCCACGACTTGGCCAGCTTGAAGACCCGCAGCTGGGGAAGGAGGAGGAGGTCCTTGTGAGGGGTTCTGGCTCCTGCTGCCCATGGACAACCTGACCAACTCCTGCCTGAAAGCCTGGGGAGCCCTTGGGGGCTTCACTGGGCACAGCTCAGGGGTCAGGTCAACAGCTCCAGCCTCATCTCCCCAACTCAGACTTTCTCTTTATCCCCACATCAGCCTCCTATCTGCCTCAGTCTCACTTCCAAGAGCTGTCTAGTAGATTCTCCCAATGTGGAATGTCCTTCCTCTTTCAGACCTATCCTTTGGGCTGGCTCAAACCATCTCTGGCTCGTCCAGTGCCTCCATCTTTCTCTTCTCTCAGTTACAAGAGAGAAAGGGAGCAGGTGCTTAACACTTATTGGATGCCTACTAGGTGCCAGGCTTTATGCTTAGGATGGATGAACTCATTCAGACATCCCAAACACATGAGGTCAGCACTAGTAATACCTCATTTGACAGATAAAGAAATCACCCGTTAAAGGTGGAGTAACTTGCCCAAGTCCCTTGGCTCATAGCAGTGGAGTCAGCATTAGAACCCATGGCCTTGGCTTTCCTCACTGCCCCTATCATCCTGCTTCCCATCCCCCCACCCCAGCAAGTTGTGTGCGGAGCTACCCACAGTGCTCAGGACCTCCTCCAGGAAGCCTTCCCTGACCACACCTCCAGCCCCATGTCTGCAGCTCTCAGTCATTTTGAGCTTCAAGTGTGCTCCACAGCCCAGCAGATTTGACATCACCTGAGACGTACTGAATCAGCAACTGCATTTTAACAGGATCCCCAGGTGATCTGTGTGTGCAATAAAGTTTTAAAAATGCTGATTCAGAAACCAGCAGGCAGAGCCTCAGATGCTCGGATGCATCTCCACAGACCTGGCTCCATCTGCTACCTGCCATGTGGCTGAGGGAAATTCATTTGACCTCTGAGTCTTAGTCTCCTCATCTGTGAAATGGGGATGCAGTAACACCAGCCCCACTCCTGGATCCTGTGAGGACTAGAAAGGTCATTGTGGACCATTAGGGGCCTTGCAAATGATCAGAACCACAACGGCTGCTCTGGAGGGACGTCTCCTTCTGTCTGGCCCACCTCCGTATCCCCCACGCCATCAGTACCCGGCTGGGCACCCAGGGCAAATGGCTGTTGGTGAAGGCATGACAAACTGAAGCAGGGATGACTGAGTGGTGTCCTTGGAGGGGGGTGTGCCCAGCCCCCACCCTTCCCCACCCTCCCACAGCGGGTCCAGCCAGGTACCAGGCGGAAGGAGCGCAGCACCGACAGGTTGCCCATGCGGGACAGGCCCAGTTCTATGAGGCTAAGGATGACGATGATGCTGTCGAAGATATTCCAGCCCTGCTGGAAGTAGTAGTAGGGGTCGAGGGCAATGATCTTGAAGGTCATCTCTGCTGTGAAAATTCCTGTGAAGACCTGAGGAGGGAGCAGAAATCATCTAAGCTGGAAAGACCTTCTGACAGCCAGGGCACACTGCCTCATGCCTCTTGCTCTGGCAGGGTCTTCCTCCTGGGCTGCCAGCAATAACTGCGCCCAGGCTCCCAACGGAGGCTTGCTTGGCCGTGGCCCAGCCCCTTGGAGAAAGCTCTATTCTCCAGCCTCATGCCCTCCAGCCTTCTCGGCTACTCTCCAAACAAGCCTGACACCAGTCTGGTCTTTAGGAACAGCCTGGGCCCATCATGGGCTCTAACAACTCACAGCTCTAGGAGACACCTGTGGCAGGGGAAGCTGAGGTGGGCGGCGACATGACCCAGCGCCAGACTCCTTCCTGCCTGTGTCTCCACAGGAAGTGACTTTACCCCACAAGTGCCAAGTTCCTACGTCCCCACAGACACTCATGGCTCCTCTGACTCAGGGTCTTCGCCCATGCTGTTCCTGCTGCCTGGAATGTCCACCCTTCTTGTCCACATGCTGAATTCTTCCCACCGTAATAATTACTGGCCACCATTTCTCAAGGGCTGACTGTGTGCTAAATGCTGGTCTAGAATGTGTTTCCTGTGTTGTTTCTTTTGATCCGTCCAACAACCCCATGAAGAAAATATCGCTGTCTGCATTTTACAGTTAAGGAAACTGAGGTACTGAAAGACTAAGTAACTTATCTGGGGTCACATAGCTATTGAGTTTGAGAACAAGATGAAACCAGTGCTGTACTTTAAAATTCAGGGCAACCTCTTCTCCCTTCTGGAAACATTCCTGAGTGAACAGTGGCTGAGCTTCACCTGGTTCATTGACTCATGAGTTCTGAGCTGCCTAGCCATGGCCAGCAGAGCCCTGTGGTCAAGGAGCCCACAGTGACCACAGCCAGCTGCCCTGTGGTGTGCCAGTTGCTGTGACAGGAGTATATTTCCCAGAGGAGAGGCTGTCCTGTGATGGCTTGGCTGGCGGGAAGCTGGTTGCATGTATTCAGGGTCTTTTGGAGGGACAGGCTGAGGTCAGAGGACTGGGTACGCCTGATAATAGCACTAGGCCTGCAGCAGGTGTGAGGATGCAGAGGTCTAGGACAGGAGCCGTGACACCTCTCTGTGGTTGGCAATCGGAAAGGAGGTCCCACTGGCCTGGACACCCACCCTGAGGGGCCTCTGTGCTAGAAGGGGAGAGAGGCAGCTGCCGGTCGCCTGAGCACACCAGCTTTCCCCCCTCTGCTCAGAAGAGACCCTGTGGAGGTGGGCTGGGGAAATGGGGGGGGGAGGGTGTTGAAGGCACCAGGATAACAGGTGGACAGGCTCCTCAGCATTGGCACACAGGGTACCACCACCCACCAGCCCAGCCTCGTGACTTTGGTAGTCCCTTTAGTGCCTGTGCCCAGAGTGAACTTCTCCACCAGCATGGGGAAGGAAGGGACTCCCAAATCCTCCAGCCTCAGTTTACATTCCTGGGCTGCCCTCACATGCGGAGAGGCTGCTTTGGGCTCTGTCCCTTTCCACAGCACCCAGGTCACTTCCATCACTTTTCCATCCCTCTGGTTCCATCTCCCACTGCTCTCCTATTCCAGCCATGTTGCCTCCTGATTGCTCCCTCCACAGGGCGCCTCTGCACTTGCTGTTCCCCTTCCCTGGGCCATCCCTCTCCCAGTCCACGTGGCTCATGCCCTTCAAGTCTGCTTAAAAACCCCCTAATCCCATGGATTAGGGGGCTTCTTGAGACTAGCAATTGTGCCCTCCTCCCACCACATTCCTTATCCTCCACATTCCTTATCCCAGTCCATGCTTTCTCTTTCTCTTCCTTACACATCGCTACCTGACAGCTTTGTATTTGTTGATTGAGTCTCCTCTGTTTAGAAGGTAAGCTCCATGACCCATGACAGGAGGGACCTTTCCTGTGTTACTGCGCCTAGAACAGTGCCCAGCCCCTAGGTGGTCCACCAGTATCCACTGAACAGATGTACAAATGGCTGGACCTCTGGCCCTTCCTGCACCGTGCCCTCTCTCAGACACACACAGCTGTGCTCAGAGCCCTCACTCCGCCCTCTTTCTGTACAGGGCTTCCCTGAGAACCCCTAAGAGTGGGGTCCAGGTTTCACCTTCCCTGGACCTCTGACCTTGGTCTTTCCCAGCATGGCCCATGAACACCAAGGTGCCTGTTGACAGACAAATGCTGACACTCATTTCTGGAGAATGAACTCCAGGAAGGCCTCGCATCTCAGTTTGCCCACTTTCCCAGCTATTTGAGCAGTAAGATAGCAGATAGCAGGTGGAGCTAGAATCAAGAAGAAAAAAGACAGAAGAGGCTCCTGGGGAATGCCTTAGGGGCAGTGAGAAAAGGTTCTTGGGGATCAACAGCATCATGTGGAAGCTCTTTAGAAATGCAGAATTTTGGAAGATCCCAGACCTGCTGAATTAGAATCTGCATCTTGCCCAGATCTCAAGAATTTGAAGTTGAGAAGTGCTGTTTTCAAGCACAAGTAATCAAACTTGGTGCACTCTGGAATGACCTAGTGCGTTTTTTTTTTTTTTTTTTAATTGAAGTCTCACACTGTTGCCCTGGCTGGAGTGCAGTGGTATGCTCACAGCCACCCCAGCGTCGACCTGCTGGGCTCCGGCGATCCTTCCGCCTCAGCCTTCCATATAGCCGGGACTACAGGTGCACGCTACCATGCCCGGCTAATTTTTAAAATTTATTTATTGTAGGCACGAAGTCTCACCAAGTTGCCCAGACTGGTGTCCAGCCCACGGGCTCAGGCAATCCACTCGTCTCAGCCTCCCAAAGTGCTGGGAATACAGGCTGAGCCACCGAGCCCTGTGACCTAGGGAGCTTTAAAAATACAGATGCCTGGGCCCCATTCTGGAGATCCTAGTACAGCCCAGGTATGGGAATGTTTAAAAACTTCCCAGGTGATTCTAATGGGCAGCTGAGCTTGAGAAGGACCTAAATGTTGGTAGCAGGCCTCCTCCTTCCACAGGCTCACCCAGGCTTTCTAAGGTCATGTGATTAGAGCTTGATGGTTTAAGATGTGCAGAGAATGGCAGCCAGACCCCGGTTCACGCAGGGGCTGCCACTGGGTGATCTCGGGCCAGTTTCTTCATCTCCCTGAGCCTTGAGTGTCCTCATATGTGAAATGGGGATAATAATAACCCTGTAGGAGGTTTCTACGAGTTAGAGCTAATGGCTGTAAAGTGGATGATCCATTTACAAGAGGGTGATTATTGCTATCGTCAGCAGCATTTATTATGACTGCTGAGACTGGCCAAGGGCTCCAGACCAGGCAGCAACTGCCTTCGGATATAAACAACTCTGCAAGCCTTATAGGCTCATTGGGACCTGGCAGATGGAGGCTCTGAGCATGGTGACCTACTTCCCCTGACTCCTGGCAGGAGGTCCACTGAGCCATCAGTGCTAATGGCAGCTTTCCAGGAAATGGGGGGACTTTGGGGGAACCCTATACTCTCCTTGACCTTAGCATACGTCTTTATTGGCATACTCTATACACTGCAAATCTGCATTTAAAACATAATAACTTGTAAGCGTCCTTCCATGCCAATTAAACACAAGCTACAGCATCATTTTCTCTTTTTAAAAAGATTTGTGGCATAGTGCACTGTACAGATGTGCCATAACTAGTTTAACCACTTTCCTGTGATAGGCATTCTTTTCTCCTATTAAAAACATTGCCACAATAAATATCCCCCTACATACTTGCTTTAAAGCAACTCGTCCAATTCTTAGGATAGATTTCTGGGGATGATATTGTGTAGTTGGTATATACTTTTAGCAGATTTACATATTGCTAAATGACCCCTAGGAATAGGTTTTAACCAGTCTCTTGAGCTGCATGTCAGTAACTGTTTCCCTTTGACTATGCTAACCCACTGCCTTTCCTAATCCAACAGGACATTGTTGTTTTATGGGACATTTCTTTGATTTTTGTATTGCTTCTTTGGTGAAATTGCCTCTTCATATTTTTTGCTTATTGCTCCATTATGGTGTGATTTAGAAATATACTTTATATATTAAAGATATTATCCCTTTGTCTACTGTATGTTTTGCCATGATTTTCGTGGTTTGTCATTTACTTTTTTTTTTTCTCTTTGAGTCGGGTTGTTGCCCAGGGTGGAGTGCATGGACACGATCATAGCTCACTGCAACCTCGGCCTCCTGGGTTCAGGCCATCCTTCTGCTTCAGCCTCTTGAGCAGCTGGGACTACAGGTGGGTGCCACCATGCCCGGCTAATTAAAAAAATTTTTTTTGTAAAGATGAGGTCTTGCTATGTTGCTAGGCTGGTCTCAAATTCCTGTGTTCAAGCAGTTCTCCTACCTTGGTCTCCCAAAGTGTTATGATTACAGGTGTGAGCCACTGTTCCTGGTCTGTCATTTACTTGTATTACATTCTTTTTTTTTTTTTTGGAGATAGGGTCTTGCTCTGTTACCCAGGCGGAAGTGCAGTGGTGCAATCATGGCTCACTGCAGCCTTGACCTCCTGGGCTCAAGTGATCCTCCCGCTTCAGCCTCCCAAGTAGCTAGGACTAGAGGCATGTGCCACTAATCCCAGTTAACTTAAAAAATTTTTTTTTGTAGAGATAGAGTCTCGCTTTGTTGCCCAGGCTGGTCTTGAACTCCTGGCCTCAAGAGATCCTCCCGCCTTGGCCTCCCAAAGTGCTGGGATTACAGGCATGAGCCTCTGTGCCTTGCCTATTTTTTAAATAAAAAAATCATTTAAGGATATATGCTTTAAGTAGAGAATAACAAAATGAATACCTTTGTACTCACCTCCAAACTCTGCCAAATATTAACATGTTGCCATATTTATTTCAAATCTTGTTTTATTTTTCCTTCCCAAAAAATAATAGCAAAGTTTTGTTTTACGAATGTTAAATAATTTAATTTCACAATAACCCTATGAGATACATAATGCTTATCATCCCTATTTTATCGACAAGGAAACAGATACAGAGACATTAAATCACTGACCCAAATGATGGCTTCTACCACGAAGTCTTACCCACCATGTGCCATCACAGATAAAACTGACGCCACCCAGAGTACTAAATTTACTCCAAGGTCATCACTATTCCACACTTGGTATTTGTCATTCCTATACATGCTTTTACATTTTTAATGTCTATAATAACAACATATGGCATTTTTGCATTATTTTAAGCTTTATGTAAATGAACTAAACTGTATGTATTCTCTTTTAAGTTTCTTTTATTCTTTTTCTTTTTTTAACTTTTTTTTTTTTGAGTTGGAGTCTTACTCTGTCGCTCTTGCTGAAGTGCAGTGATACACTCATGGCCACCACAGCCTCGACCTGCTGGGCTCAAGCGATCCTTCTGCCTCAGCCTTCCAAGTAGCTGGAACTATAGGCGTTAGCCACCATGACTGGCTAATTTTTAAATTTATTTT
>CAUYQG010142296.1:0-24296 GCA_963574415.1 Tarsius wallacei
AAATTAACTGGGCGTGGTAGCGCGCACCTGTAGTTCCAGCTACTTGGAAGACTGCGGCGGAAGGATCACCGGAGCCCAGCGGGTCGAGGCTGCGGTGGCCGGGAGTGGCCACTGCACTCCAGTCTGGGCGACAGAATGAAACTCCAACTCAAAAAAAAAAAAAAAAAAAAAATACCGAGACTGAAAAGGAAAAAAAACAACAAAATAATGTAAATAATACAAAACATTATTAGCAATTTAAGAGACAGTGAGATTGAAGATAAAACTAAGTATATTAAAAAATACATTTTAAGAGGCCACAATTCAGGTTCTAACCCTTACAATTCAGGTTTAGCATTAGCCAAAAGAAAGAAGTCTTCAAATGAACTCACCTTTTGTCCAGCAGACTTTATTTACAAGTGTGCTTCCAAATTTCATGACCACATTCTCAGCTATACGAAGAGTAGGATCCTTGATATTTCCCACCATTGGCTCCCACAGGGGCCTCTCATGCTTGTACCTGTGGCAGCAAAATTTTCAGTCAGTATAACCTCTTCCAGCCCTTTCTCAGCTGACATGCAAGATATGGGGTAGTTCCTCTTAAACCAAATGGCTTCTTCAGAATCTCTTATTTTATGCAATCTCATTTTTTACCTTTATTACAATTCATAACAGAGATGATGCAGATGTTTTATGCCCAATTTTTTTTAGATGAATGTGACAAATATTCTAAGATGGCTCCATGGTCCTACCTCTGGTGTTCATGTCCATGTGTGATTCCCCTCCCCTTGAGTGTGGGAGGAATCACTGACTTGCTTCTAATCAATAGAATACTGTAAAAGAGACAGGAAGTACATTTAATGTGCACATGATTATGTTGTTTAAGGTTGTAAGCTGGTCTTGCTGGAAGGTTCTGTCTCCCATGCTGACTGTATAGAAGCCAATTGTAGTGTCTTGAGTTGACCGTGTGGGGGGACAAGGGGCAAGGCACTGTGAGCAGCCTCTGACCAACAACTGGTAAGACCACTGAGGACTTCAAGGTCCTATAAGGAACTGAATTCAGCCAACATCGCACAAGTTTGGAAGTGGATCCTTTTCTAGTCAAGTCTCAATGAGACCACAGGTCCAGTCAACACCTCTTTGGTTACAACTTGGTGAGACCCTGAAACAGAGAATCCAACTAAGCTTGGCCTGGACTTCTCCCCATAGAAACTATGAGATAATTTATATGTGTAATTTTAAGTGCTAGATTGGTAGCAATATTGCTATACAGGAATAGATTGCTGCAATGAGAAAATCAAGGTATAGAATGTGGTCCATTAAGAAAGTTCATGGAGTTGAAGAAACACCTCATCAGCCTGCCAGTGTTTGTTCTTACATTCATTCTTCATGGGAGAGAATCTCAATTTTCCTCAGTTTCTCAGAATTATCTAGAACCCAAATGAATAAACGCCACTGTCAGATACAATTGAGGGTTATTACTTTTTTCATTATATCTAGATGCAATGATATTTAATAGCCACCAAAGAAGTGACTGAGTTAAGGCACTCTCCAAACATAAAATACACACAGGAGAGAGAAACCAGATAAATCACGGTGGCTCTCTTCATATGGGAATAATTAATCATCAGACTAGAAAATACTTTTAAGGAGAAGATGGACAGAGTAGTTCTTGGAAAGGTTCCTGACAAATAGTTTGAGTGGTTACAAATTTTACAATGAAGAAATTACCACTCTACGATACACACTATTTTATTTCTTCAAACGTATTTTAGCCTGATACACGAATATAAGTTAAATCATTCTGAAATTCTTTGAGTCTGCAGCTCTAGGTATTTGAAAATATTCAAAAGAAGGTTTCACAACTTTTAAAGGGCATTATGGTCATTTTTGCTAAATAAAAATGAGCCCTCAAGAAATTACTATTTTCGGGTGACAAAGTGATAATGAAAGAAATGTGCTTAAAATGGACAACAAATATGCCTTTCAAACTGGAATGATTAAATAAAGATATGCCTGTGGAAGTGATTGAAACTAGAGAAGTGCTGAAATTCAGGGCTGTGCTCAGAACATCTAAATAGCTTTAGCAATGTCTGCCAGGAAAATTAAACTTCATTTAAAAATTTTTCTTAGAATTTCTTCATGTCAGTGACATTCTGTGTGTGAGGGCTCCGTTAGCATACAATCTAACAGAAGCTGTGTACAGCTGATTGGGGAAAGAATACCATGGTTTACTCTGGTATTTTAAAATGTGCTATCCTCTCCTTGTGTTCTGAATATTTCTGTTCATGGAAATGTGATTTTTTTTAACAAGAGCATTTCTTTATGACATTTTAGATCTTAGACATTCAATTTGCCCTACTACGCCCAAGCAAAGGGCTTTTAGAAGAATAAAGTGAAAATAAATTGTAGTTCTAGAGTCAGGTGACTGAAAGTGGTTTCTAACCTTGACATTTTCTTTTCACAATGAAAGAAAAGGACCAGTGGGTCCTCTTGACCACAAAGGTAAAAAGAATGATGGGTAAAAATACATCCACGTGTGAGACATTCACATTTGTAGTCTCGTTAACGGTGTAGATTTTTAGTATAACTTTTATCATTCATAGATTTAAGTTTGTATAGTGGTGTTCTACCTAATGACATTTTGGTCAAGTATATGATGGTGGACCACTAAGATTATAATAATGTGTTTTTACAGTACCTTTTTTATGTTTAGATACATTTAGGTACACAAATACTTAACAGTGTGTTATATCACCTACAGTATTCAGTACAGTAACATGTTGTGCTGGTTTGTAGCCTAGGAGCAATAGGCTATCCTGTGTAGCCTAGGTGTACAGTAGGCTGTACCATCTAGGCTTGTGTAAGTACACTCTAAGATACTCACACAACAATGAAATCACCTAACACCGTATTTCTCAGTACGTGTCCTAGTCATTAAATGATGCATTACTGTAGTAACTTTTTAATAGTTACATCTTTTTCCTGTGAAATCAAATTATGAATTATATAGAATTTGATAAGTTCCTGGATAAGGCATCTATCTCTTCCTTACAATGTGGTAGTGGACATTCATTTCCTTACAAAATCCTGAGACTTTTGTGGTGATCTCACTGACCTGTTTGCTCACCCTCCAAAAAAAGAACAATGGGAGAAAAAAAATGACAAGAAAATGTTTATTATTGGTTGAAACATTTTTGACCAATCAAAATTTAGAGGTTGAACCTTTATGCATTTGGGAGAAAATAAAATTGAATCTTATACTATACTGGTCAGTATTACCAAAATGTTTGTTTAGATTAACTCGATTTTACTATGAATGCATTTCTCTACTTAGATTCACGATTCTATCACTTCCTCTAACGTGGCTAGTCCTAATAGTTTAAAGTTTAAACTTTAGCAGTGCAATAAAGTTACATATGAAAATGTGAGAGACTATATTCAATCTAGGTGGGAAGGATAAGTTAGAATTTTTTAGCTGTGATGATGTATCAGAAACTGTTACTGAAACACCAAGAGTTCAGTCAGGGCCCCATTGCTCACTGTACAGAAAGCCAATTGCTGAGATAACACATATTGCCAGGGAAGAAGGCTTTTTAATTGGGTGATATCAACCAAGGAGAACAGGAGATTGTCTCAAATTTGGCTCTCAATCCCACTGAAGTCGGGAGTTTTACTGTGGGGCAGGAATGTAGGGAGGAGTAAGGAAGAGGTGTGGGTAAACAGGAACTAGAACAGGTTAAGGTAGAAGAGCTGGCAAACAGGAGTGGGTCTGGCATCTCATTTTCTGGATGCAGTGATCTGGTGAGTTTCAGTTCCTTGATACCTTCAGTTCCTGAGGGTCAGTTTTCTGAGAAAGGATCTCAGATAAGACAAACTAAGTATGAAGTCTTAAGGTCAGAAAGGTCAATTTATATGTTTATTTTTTAAAAAAACTGTAGCCATTAATTCCATGGGGAAGTTGGATTGGTTTAAAAACCATAAGAGAAAAAAATGGATATTTTATTACATAAAAATAATGTTTTACAGGAAAAGATACTGTAAATACAGTAAAGAAAAATACTGGATTTGGCAAAGATATTTGTAATTCAGAGGTTAATAATTATAACAAAGCTCTTATAAATTGATAAGAGGGCAACAAAAAATTATCTTTAAAAGTGGGCAAAGAATATCAAGTAGCAATTCAAAGAGAAACAAATTCATGTGGCCGGCAAACATTTGAAAAACTGTTCAAATTGACTTGTCAGAAAAATAAATGCAAATTATAGTTAAAACCTAAGATATCACTTTGAAACAATTACAATACCTAAGTTAGAAAGACTTAGAACGCCTATGTTCAGTCAATAAAAAAATAGGGCATTACAGACCTTTTGGAAAGCAAGTGAGCATTATTTAATAAAATATGCACACACACTTCTATTGATAGAGAACACCCACTGCTCTCTAAAATCTAAATTTTCTCGTTTTATTGGGCATGTGGTTAGATTTCATTTTTTGGCTTCACTTGACCAAATTCCAACCATTGACTGTGAGAAGAATTGCTATGTGCCCTTCCCAGACCCAGCTCATCTAAACCTACTGTACTTGGTAAGTACTTTTTGCTCTTTTCTCCTTTCTACTGACTAGGCTGGTGAATTAGAGAATCTTTGAAGGTGGCAGGGCCTGAGTTATCCTGCCTAAACTACATTAATGAACACTCACTTTGACCTAGTAACTCATTTCTTGGACACCTATCCTAAGAGATGAAAAGTGCCAGTATATATGGAAATATGTACAAAGATAATTATTGCAGCATTATTCATAGTAGCTAGAATTTTAACAAACTGGAAACAAATGGAATGACTTTGAATAGGGATAGACTGAATAAATTATGATAAATCCACTCTTTAGAATATTTCGTAGTCATTAAAAGGAAGTTAGGATCACACCATTGACTTGAATGGATTGGCAACTTTTGTTGAAAGAGAACAAGGATATAAGAAGTGTGTTTACTGTCTGTATTAGTCTGCTCAGGCTGCTATAACAAAATGCCACAGACTACACAGCTTAAACAATATAAATTGATTTTCTTACAATTCCGGAGGCTGGAAGTCTGAGATCAGGATCAAGTGTGGTCTATCTTGTGAGGGCTCTCTTCTTGTCTTGTAGATGGCTGCCTTCTCACTGTGTCCTCTCATGGCAGGAGTGAGAAGAAGATCTTTCTCTCTTTTTCTTCTTATAAGTCCACCATTCTTTCAAATTAGAGTTCCATCCTTCTGACCTCATTTAATCTTAATTATCTTTAAAAGAGCCTATTTTCAGATATAGCCACATTGCAAATTAGGGCCTTAAAATAATGACTTTTTTTGGGAGAGGGGAGCAATTTAGTCCATAGTGCTATCATCCCATTTTATAAAATAATCAAAGACCAAACTATCTTATATATGTGCATATATATTCATTTAATATAATTATAAATGCATGAAAAAATATAGCTATTTTATACTCAATTGCAAAATGGCTTCCTTGGGTCAGCATTGAGGGAGATGGAGGGAAAGTGGCAATATTAGAATAAGAGAGGAGGAGGTTTTACTTAATATCCATTAAGTAAAAATGGAAATAAAAATTTAAAAGAGAACATACAAAAATAGTACATTTAAATTTATTATTGAGTTTATACATAACATAAATCAATAACAAAGGTAAGTTTCTCATGTGTACTCTTTCAAAATAGTTCTATGTTGCCTCTCTTCCTCATTATCTCTCCACCTAAGAGTATTGAAATAAGATCTGTACAGGGAGCTACTTCTTGGTGTTAGAATTTTATTTTCTTAATCGCTGATTTGTAGAAATTGCCCTTATGCATAAATAAATAAGAAGAAGTGGTAGAAGAAGAAACTCAGGAATACAAGAATACATTATTAAAAATTCTATACACTTCTCATGCTCTCACCTGAAGGAATGAAGCAAGAATATTAATCTTCAGTTTTGTGAAGGATGTTCTTCATCTTAAGAGAAAACTGAGTGTGCAAGTAAGCAAGCATTTGCCAAGAACAGATATAATTCTGCCATATACAAATTATTCACCAAGACTAAGAGCTTAGGGCAAGTGGTAATAATGAGGTTGAGGTTTTTTATTTCAACTTTTTCATTTGGGCTCATGCCCAGACAGTATAGGTCAAAGGTTTAATGACTCTGGATGCAACTTTGGTTGAACAGCTTACTAGGGACACTGGAGTGCCCTTCATTAGGATTTTTGCCCACTGCTGCTCCACGGTTACACAAAATGCCTTTAGTACAACGGGGATGATGACCTTGCTCACCTGACTTTACTGGCAACACTAAAGCCCCAAAGTGGTTTTAGGCTAAGGCAAGACTAAAGTATCTACAGAAGCTAAGCATGGTAACCAACTGATCATCAGTGGCAGACATAATGTTTTCTTTTTTATTAAGTTTTTTGAGGGATAGTGCAAACTAGAAACAAAATTGTAGCTGTCCTCGCATTTTTATCTTCCACCTTGGTCTACCCTTCCAAAACTTACAGGGCCATGTTTGATTAGGTTCTAGAAATATCATCTGTTGCAGAGTTCATTGGGAACTTCAGTTTGGAGAAAAATTCCTGATCCTTGCTTGGTGACTCTAGTGGCAAGATTAATTTGAGTATTGATGTTGTTGAGGGTAAAGATGTGATTATTATCTACTCTTCTGTGATGAAACCACTTGGATGTTTGAAACCTACTCATTATTTAAAAATACAGATTATATAATACTTACTTTTCAGAGATGCTATAAGTTAGTGATTTTTATAGTAATGTGCCTGGCACATTATATGGAGTAAACAAGTGTTAGTCAAATGGCATTTAGTAGCTGTGCAATCTTGGTCAAGTTACTTATCTAAGTCTCAGTGTCTTCATACATAAAAGAAATACTCCCTTGTTAGGTGATTGGGAGAATCTGTTAAGACATGTGAAAATATAATTGTGCATCCCTACAATAAAGAATAATAAAAACCATTTTGGAAGGGCATAACCTCATTTTTCTTCACTCTAAGTATCAGAATCTTGAGTGAAATTTATTGTTCACCAATAGAAAAAATGTGCTATTCATTTTTAGTGCATACGTTATGCCTCATTCCTGAGTTAACATTCCTTTATTCCCCCTCAATCATTTAACTTTTAATTTGCACTATAATATTGAAGTATGTATATCCTTGTAAATCATTTTAAATTGGGTAAAGGTTGGATAAACAAACCTACATACATACATTTTCAGTTTCTGTGTTAAGTCATAAATAGACCTACATAGTCCAGATATTATCAATCTTCTAATAATATTTCCCAAAAAGTGTTTGGCAGGATGTTAATACATAGCATCTAAAAATAGAGCTCCAACATTTTAAAAGTTGGGAAAATATTTGATTAAACAAAGTCACTATAGTTTTTCTCAGAGCCGTTATATGCTGAGATGTATTATCATATACAGTCAGGGACACAGAGTACAGCATGTTTCAAAATTAGTTTTCTTAAGCCAGGCATGGGTGTCTCACGCCTGGAATCCCAGCACTTTGAGAGGCTGAGATGGGAGAATTGCTTGAGCCCAGGAGTATAAAATCAGCCTGGACAACAAATAAAATATTAGCTGGGCACAATGTCCCAGCAACTTGGGAGGCTGAAGCAGAAGGATTGCCTGAGCCCAAGAGGTCAAGGCTACTGTGAGCCATGATCTATGCCACTGCACTCCAGCTTGGGCCACAGAGTAAGACCCCAATCCAAAGCCAAAACAAAGTTTTATAATTCAGAATTGTATTGAAAAAATGTGGATTATTTGGGTGCAACTGAACCCACACTTCTTCCCAGTTCCTTTGCAAGAGTGATGAAGATGAGCACCTGGACCACTGCTGACTGAGTTTTCACAGAATGTCAAGCTCAGGCTCCCTGTGCTTGGAAAACAAAGTCCTGCCCGGGGAAAGAGGCCACATCAAGGTATGACCTTTGTCTCCTCAAAGTATTTTTTAGAATTTGCAGTTGCAAAGAGTGAAATGCTAGAGAGATGGACTGGGAAACCGAAGGACAGAACTAAACTTCCTGAAGTATTTTTTAACTGAGTTAAAAAACCCATTAGTCTAAATTTTAAATAAATAAATAAATAAAATGTCTCTGGGATAAAATATTTCTACATTTGTTTTATAGCCAGTTTTAAAATTGAATAAAAAATTACTAAATCTAAAAAGAAGAAACAGCAACAATAACAACAGAAAAATAACAAGAGAGAGGAAAAAAACACAGCAAATTCTTATTATTGAAATCTGCAGTAAGGATTTTAAAATGAGACAAAGATCCTTCAGCCTCTAAATCAAAATGTCAGGAAGACCATGCCCTAGAAAGAGGGGGAAACCAGAGGTAGATTTAGTTCTACTAAAATGGCAACCCTGCCAGGTCCACCTGAATTTCTATGCATCAGTCTGTTTTGCGTTGCTACAAAGAAACGTAAGAATTGAGACTGGGTAATTTGTTTTTAAAAGAGGTTTATTTTGGTTCACAATTATGCAGACCGTAAAAGAAGCACAGTGTTGGTATCTGTACTATGAAAGTCTCAGAAGCTTCCACTCATGGCAGAGGGTGAAAGGGGAGCAGGCATGTACATGATGAGAGAGAGAGCAAGAGAGATGCCAGACTCTTAAATAATCATCTCTTATGTAAACTATAATAACAGAGCAAAAACTTACTCCTTATTCCTTAGGGAGAGCACCAAGCCATTCCTGAGGGATCTCACTAGGCCCCACCTCCAATTCTGGGGATCACATTTTAACATAAGATCTAAGTTATATCACCCAGATTGAGGTAATCAGCTTCTTACCCCCATTCGTTTAAATTTTAAAAATGAATAAATAAAATGTCTCTGGGATAAAATATTTCTATGTTTGTTTTATAGCTAGTTGTAAAATTGAATAAAAAATTACTAAACCTAAAAAGAAGAAACAACAATAACATCAGCAAAATAATGAGAAAGAGAAAAAAACACAGCAAATTCTTATTATTGAATTCTGCAATGAGGATTTAAAAATAACTATACTCGATATATTTAAGAAACAAAAAAAAGATGAATAAAATAGAAAAAGAGTGGAGAATTTCACCAGATTTTGACATCTATAATCATCATCAAATGGACACTCTAGAACTGATAATATTTTAAATTAAAAATTCAGTTAATGTATTCAGTACCAGATTGGAATGATCAGAACATATGATCAGGTAACTGGAAGGCAGAAAAGTAGATAATACAAAAACTGAGTCAAAGAAAAAAAAATGATAAAAATTTAGAAGCAACACTTAAATTTATGGTGAATTGATTTCTACAAGGTTACCAACATAATTACGCTGGAAAGGACAGTCTTATTGACAAATGGTGCTGAAAAAACTGAATAACTACATGTGAAAGAATAAAGTTGAATCCCTTACTACATACCATATAACAATTAGTGGAAGAAAACGCTTTGAGCTTCAAAAGGCCCCATCAGAAAAGTAAAAACAATCCATAGAATGGGAAAAAGTATTTGCAAGTTATATATTTTATAAACAATTTACATAGCCAGAAAATATAAAGAAACTTTACATTTAACAACAAAAAAGATAAATAATGCAATATAAAAAATAGGCAAAGAATCTGAAATCTGAATAGATATTTATCCAAAGAAATAAAAAATAAGTATTTGAAAAAAATGCTCACAATTATTAGTCACCAGAAATATACCCCATAATGAGTAAGAAAACCCTTTGTGCCTAGTGGGATGGTTAAAATAAGAAAGATGGACAATAATAAGTATTGAGAGAATGTGAAAAAATTCAAAGCTTTGTATATTACTGGTAGAAAGCTAAAATGGTATAACCACTTTGGAAAATAATTTAGCGCCGGGCTCGGTGGCTAAGCCTGTAATCCCGCGCCTTTGGGAGGCTGAGGTGAGTGGATTGCCTGAGCCCGCGGGTTTGAGACCCGCCTGGGCAAGCGAGACCTCATCTCTACAATAAATCAAAAAATCAGCCGGGCGTGGTAGCGGAGCCCAGCAGGTCGAGGCTGCGGTGGCCGGAAGCGGCCACTGCACTCCAGTCTGGGCGACGGAGTGAGACTCCAACTCAAAAAAAAAAAAAAAAAAAAAAATGTGTATACATTTTTTGGCACTATATATATTTCAAAGAAAAATTTTCCTTTCTTCTTAATATACCAAATATATAAGAAAGAATGTCATGCTAACATTTTGTTGGTAATAACTTTGTGCTTTTATTGAAGAGGAGTAGATTTTACAAACACACACACACTTAAGATTTTGGGAAATACTGCCTTTTCTCTATCCCTGGAATTCCCAATATGATTTGCTCAAACATGATTCCAGATCCATTTTATCAGTAAAGATCATAGACAGTTATGGAAGTACCTCCGCTTTCCATGTGTGGTTTAGTTTGCATTACATTTATGACATTGGCCAAATACGTTCAGCTGTTGTTACCATTCAGTTCTGTTCTTCCTCTCACCTAGGGCAACCTCTCCTCCTCTTCTCCTGGCCTTTTTTTAAAACCTCTATTTCTCAGTAATCAGAAAATGACCCTTCATCTTTAACACCTTTTAAAATCTGTTCTCCATTTCCATGCCATACCCGGAAACTGCCTGTTCACTTAGTAAGTTGATTTTCTGTACCTTTCTTATTATCATCCATTTCTAAATATTCAAAGCTCTACTATTGAGTTCACTCACTAGGAAGATAGTGAGTGAACTCAATAGTAGAGCTTTGAATATTAGAAATGGATGAATATTAGAAATGGATTGAATATTATCACTTACCTATCTCTTAAAACTAGGCATCATCATTGTCATTGTCATCATCATTCTGTACATTCAAGATATCTACCATCTGTCTGTCTCATTGCTGTCTGTCTCATATTCTTTCCCTCTTTGGATTCATTATGGTCCTCAGCAACATGGCTCACTGTACTCTTTACCTCATAAGAACTCTTGTGGGAGCTGCAGAAAGTATGGAGACATTCTGAATACAACAAGATAAAAAAGAAATTATGTTTTATACAACTTCAGAAAGATACAGAACAGAAACAAAGACAGAGGTTTGAGCCTTGTGATGAGAGGAAGCAGTGCACTTTGTCTTATTGATGGGTAAATGTTTGCTTATGTTACTGTATAGTAGTATACCAACTTTTTAAAAAAGACTTTGATTATGAAGAATTGTGATATTGCATAAATTAAACAAAACATTGAGTATTTACGATGATTTAGAAGTCACTCTGATAGAAGCTGTGGAAAGACTATACATATTAAGTCATGATAACACTCTGTATAAGCAATAAAACTGCTCATATGGAGGATTATTCAGTGATTTATTTAGCTAGACAATTTCTCAAACTTGTTTTTATATTAAACTGGGAAATTATTAAAAATGAAGATTCCCAAAACTCAACATCAGAGCTTTTAATACAAAGATTCTGAGGTGAAGTTTAGTCATTTTCACTCTAATAATTACTCCTGGTTATTTTAATGCTCTTCAAGGATGAAAAACCAGTGCATACAACAGATTAATTTTTCAGAATAAGAACAGTGAGAAACTTGGAGAAATATTTCCCCTAGAGAGATATGTTGACCAGGTAAAGCAAGAAAGACAAGTATTCACATTTCTGGGTATTGGTTAAGGACTTATAGTAAATTGAGAAGTATTGCATTCAACAAAATTATGGGTAAGAAAAGTTAGAGGCTATTACATTTGAGCTAAGGACAGCACCTTGCCCCCACCACTCTTTCTTACATATGATCTGCCTCAGTTAACTCAGCAGACTAGTAACAGTTTAAATTTTCCCCAGATCTCTGGGTAGAAGAACTGTTTTGTATGGCTTCATCATCACATACACCTTAGCAAACATTTTTAGTTTTCTTACAGCTGTACATTATGGAAGTGGCTACATTTCTGAGTGGCTACACAAAACCATGTGTTATCTATTTCCCACCCACTACCAACTTTAACTGCAACGTGAGTAGCTAAATAGTAAACACAGCTCTCCCCTTTTCCATACAGGTCTGGATTGAAGAAGAGGTTCCTCGGTGCGGTTGGCTGATGAATGGCAGCTCAGAACAACCTCAGCCTCCTAGAAAATAAGATTTGGTTATGGCAATCGATAAAGAGCAAGATCCTCTTCCTTCTTAAGCTCCTGCCCCATAACATGGGTTTTGGTCAAGTGGAGTGTCTGATAAAATCTCACATATTGGTGACGTCCAGTTCTTGTCAAAGAGTTTGTCTTTACTGAATTATATGATAGCACAAATATTCTCCAGAATGCTTTTGAAAAGCAATAACTCGATCAGAAAACAGTGCGTAGAAACTAATAGCGCATATAATAGAAAGGGGGGCTGACCAATCAAATCTTGCAGGGAGTTAAGAGAAAACAGGAAGAGCCCAACTAAAACCTGGTTATCCTTAGTTGTCACAAGGCCCAAGGCTCTACCTTCACAGGAATAGACATCCAGGACTGTAGACTCAGGAAAAATCAACAATTAAACAAGTACATAAGCAAATACCACTAATAGTAAGCACTTGAGACTTGCGAGTGAGAAACTCAGTATTCAGAGTTGTTATATTATACTATTTAAAAGATTCAGTTTACAATAAAGATATATGGGGGAAAAAACAGTAAAATGTGATCCATGCAGGAGACAAAACACAAGCAAAGGTAATTATCTGTGTGGAGATCTAAATGCTGTCCTAAACAGGAAGATATATTTTATAGTAACTATTATAAATGTATTTAATTATTCAAATGAAACTATGACTAAGAAAATAAAGGAGACATACATAACATGTTTCATAAAATTGAAAATAACAATGAAAATACAGAAATTATTTAAAAAACTAAACAGAAATTTTGGAGTTGAAAAGTATAATAACGTAAATGAGAGAAGCACTGGAAGGGCTCAACAGAAGATAGGTGATAAAAACAAAACATCAGTGTATTTGAGGATAGATTGAGATTGTGTACTCTGAAAAACAGAGAGAAAATACAATAAGGAAATATGAACAGATTCTCAGACAAATGTGGGCCCAATTAACTATGCTAACTTACATGTAGCAAAATTACCAGAAATAGAGGAGATCAAGAAGGCCATAAAAATATTTGAAGTAATTATGGCTGGGAAGTTTCTTACTTTGATTAAAAATATTAACCTATACATCTAAGAAGGTCTATGAATACCAAGGAGGGGAAATATAAAATGTATCAACACCCAAATACATTTCTAAGGTTTTCAAAGGCAGAAACAAAAAGAAAATCTTGAATGTAGCAAAATAAAGATGACTCTTTATGTACAGAGTATTGCAATGACATTAACAGCTATTTTTTCTTCATAAACCATAAGAGAAGTCAGTGGTATGACATATTTAAAATGCTGAGAGAAAAACAAGCAAAAACAACAAAAATACTATTAGTCAAGAATCACCTATACAGCAGAACAATTGGTAAAATGTAAGGTGAAATAAGTACATTTTTAGACAAACAAAAACTGAGAAGATGTGTAGCTAACAGATGCACTTTATAAAAAATGATAAAAGAAATTCTTTATGTTGAAAGTGACATTAGATATTAATTCTAATTTGCATAAAAAAGGAAAAACACCAATAAGGTGATTTATGCTATAAATATATATATAATTGTATATATATATATACAATTATAATTATAGCATATATATATATATAACACGAGTACTATTCCTAGTATTTTATATTTTATTTATTTATTTAATATATCTATATCCATTTATTTATTTATTTTAGAGTTGTGGGGTACATGTGGGGATTTGCTACATAAGCAAATTCCATGAAGGTGAGGTTTGAGGTTCTAGCAAGTTCTCTCTGCTCCTAGCACTGGACTGGTACCCAATGATTTGTTGTGTGCCCTTTATCCCCATTCTCTCCCTTTTTTAGCAGTCCCCAGCATCTGTTGTTCCTGGCTTTGTGCTCACACGTCCAATGTTTAGAGCCCACTTATGAGTGAGTACCTATGGCATCCAATTTTTTTGTTTCTGTAATAGTTATAATAATGGTCTCTAGCTGTATCCATGTTGCTGCAAAGAACATTATTTTGTTCTTCTTTATGGCTGCAAGTTATTTCATTATGTATATGTACCACATTTTCTTTGTCTAATCCACTTTAAATGAGCAACTGTGTTGCTTTCATGTTTTTGTTATTGTGAATGATAATGTAATAAATACGAATGTGCAAGTGTCTTTTTGGTAGAGAAATTTATATTCTCCTGGGTCTTCTCCCAGGATTAGGATTACTGGATTGTACAGTAGCTCAGTATTTAGTTGTTTGAGAAAAATGCCACACTGCTTTCTACCAAAGTAGAGCTAGTTTATGTTCCCACCAAGTCTAGAAGCATTCCCTCTTCTCCACAGCCTCACCAATACCTGTTGCTTTTAACTTTTAAATAAAGTCCCCTATATACAAATGTATTATTTTATGAAGGTTTTTTGTTAAGCCCAATTTGTTTGAAAGTTCAACAAATTTTGACTAGGTACTCAACTAACACAATTGGCTTTGCAATATCACGTATATCACTGCTGATTTTATGCTTGCTTTTGGACATCCTGGACTTGAAATAAAGATACTGTACTACTGTACTCTATAGAGTACTGTACAGTCAAGTACACAAAATCACAACCAATTGTATAGGATGCATGCACATGAAAATGTACACCAAACATGAACTAACTTACATGTTCTGACATGCAAGTGCATGTTTGCATCATTGAAAGTTCACAACTTGAAGGTTTATATGTAGGGGATGTACTGTAATAGCCATGCTGACTGGTGTGAGGTAATATCTCATTGTAGTTTTGCATTTCTCTGATGATTGGTGAAGGAAACTGAGCATTTTTTGCATGTTTGTTGACTGCTTGTATGTCTTAACTTTTGAGAGGTGTCTGTTTATGTCCTTTGCCCACTTTTTAATATGGCTATTTGTTTTTCTTTGTTTTGTTTTTTTTCTGTCAATTCATTTGAGTTCCCTATAGATCCTGCAGGTTAACCTTTGTTGAATGCATGATTTGAAATTTTTTCCCCATTCTGTGGTGGTCTCTTTGTTCTCTTGATGGTTTCTTTTTGCTATGCCAAAATTTTTAACTTGATGAGATCCTACCTGTCAATTTCAGATTTTGCTGCATTTGCTTTTGAGGACTTGGCCATGAATTCATTGCCTATTCTGATGTCCAGAAGAGTAATTCCCCAAGTTTTCTTCTAAGATTCTTATAGTTTGAGGTTTCATATTTAAGTCCTTGATCCACTTTGAGTTAATTTTTGTATATGGTAATAAGTAGGGTTCCAGTTTTATTGTTCTGCATATGTTTAGTCATTTCCCCCACATCACTTGATAAATATGGTTTCCTTTCCATAAAACAATGTTTGTTTTTCTCAGGTGAAGTGTTCTATAGATATCTGTTAGAGCCAATAGGTTGAGTGCTGAGTTAAGTTTTTGGATTTCTTTGTTAGTTTTTTGCCTCAATGATCTGTCTAAGGCAGTTAGTGGGGTCTTTTTTTATGTATATAAACACCTTTATTTTAAGGAATTAGCTCACATGTTTGTGGGGGCTAACAAGTTTGATAATTATAGGGCAGACCAGAAAGCTAGAAATTTAGGCTGGAATGGATGTTGCAGTCTCGAGGCAGAAATTTTTCTTCCCGGGCAAATTTGTTGTTGCTGCTGTTGTTAGTGGGGTCTTAAAGTACCTAACTATAATTGTAAGGTTGTCTATTTCCTCTTTTAGCTTAATTAGAAAAGTTTTCATAAATCTGGGTCCTCCTGTGTTCGATGCGCAAATATTAAATATGTATTTTTTTTCTAGGTAGATTCAGCTTTTTATCATTATGTAGTGTCCTTTTAAATTGTTTTAAAGTCTGTTTTGTCTGATATAAGAATAGCTACTGCTGCTTTGTTTTCCATTTACCTGGAAAGTCTTTCTGCTCACTTTACTGTGAGCCTACAGGTGTCATTTGGGATGAGATAGGTTTCCTGAAGGCAGCAGAAGAATGAGAATCATGCAGTTTTATCCAGTTAGGCACTCTGTGCCATTTGAGTAGTGTGTTCATATTTAAGTTAATTATTGATATGTGTAGGTTTATTCCTATCATATTGCTATTAAGAGGCTGCTCTTCTTTTTAGGACTTGTTGGTTTGTATGGTCTGTAAACTCTATGCTTGTTTATGCTTTTGCAGTGGGTAGAACTGTTTTTTGTTTCTGTGCTTAGAACTTTCTTAAGCATCTCCCGAAAGGCTGGTCTGGAGTTGATATATTATCTTAGGTATTGGATGTTTGAGAAGGATTTTGATTCTCCCTCATTAATGAAGATTAGTTTGGCAGGGTAGGAGATTCTTGGAAGGAATTTTTTTTTTTTTTTTAAATGTTAAAGATGGAGCACTAGCCCCTGCTGGCTTGTAGAGTTTCTGCTGGGAAGTCTGCTCTAATTCTGATGGGTCATCCTTTGTAGATGATTTGTCCTTTCTCTCTAGCTGTCTTTGTGATTTTTTTTCATTCATGTTTACATTGGTGAGACAGATCGTTATATGCTTTGGAGATGATCCTCTGATGTGATACTGTATAGGAGTTCTCTGAGTCTCTTGTGTCTACATGGCCACCTCTCTGGTGAGATAGGAGAAGTTTTCATAGAAAACATCTTGGAAGGCTTGTTCCAGTGTGTTCTCAGTTTCCCTTTCTCTCTCAGGAATGCCAGTTAACCATAGATTTAGTCTTTTTAAATAATTTCAAACCCTCAAAGGCTTTGGTCATTCTTCCTAAGTCTTTTCTCCTTGTTTTAGTGAGACAATGATACTTCCATAGTTGGGTCTTCAGGCTCTGTGATTCTTTCCTCTATTTGGTTGATTATTCTGCTAAGGATTGCTATTGTGTTTTGAAATTTCAAGAGATAATTCTTTATTTCCAGAAGTTCAGTTTGGTTCTTTCTCAGAATGACAGCTCAGCTTTCACTTCCTCCACTATTTTAGTGATCTGGATGATTTCTGTATCCATTTTTTTCATGGATTTCATTTAGTATCTTTGTCATCCATAGTCTGAATTCTATGTCTGTCATTAGGGGAAGCTCATTCTGGATGGATTCACTGCTTGGGATATGGGAAGTCCTTTTGTGTGTGTAAATTCATTGAGAACTTGGGGATTGTCAGTGTTTTTTCATGGATCTTCCTCATCTGTGAGGGCAGACTCTTCTGTATAATAATAATAATAATAATAATAATAATAATAAAAACTGCCACCCCAACAGTAGCTACCTTATCTAATTAGGTAGCTACTGTTGGGGTGGTAGTTTGTGTATGTGTATTTTTTTCCCTGACCACCCTCCTCTGTTCCACTTGTCAAGATGGGCAGCAATGGCAGAATGGGGGGAACCATCTGGTATTGCTTCAGCTATGCAGTATTATTTTCCTTCCCTCTGGCACAGGCACCAGGGATCCTGGGTTGAGTTCTGGAGATCTCCTCTCCAGACTGCATATCTTTTCATCAGGATTGACAGGTGATCAGGAAGGGCCCTGAGGCTTTACTCTGGCTCAGGTGCTCTTGGGGCATGGAGTGGCCTCCTCCCATCTGGACAGGATGACATCTTTCACCCAGGACTAGAAAGGAAGCAGTGGAGAGTTGTCATTTCCCCCTCAGATGGCAGGTCCACCTCTTAGTTCTTGTCCTGCTCCAAGGGAAGGTATGTAGCAGCAGTAGTGGCACCCTAAGGGCAAGCTGTGTCTTCAGCTCTGACCTAGGTCTACAAAAGCTACTGTCACCAGAAAAACACCCCTGAAGTAGTCACACAGCTTCTACTGGGTGCTGAAGAGAGAGTGAGGGAGGAGTGTCCACGTGGCACAGACCACCCCCACTAGGTGTTTCCTGCTGAGCCCCTCCATGGGATTCAGTGGCCACAGCACCATGACTTCCCAGGAACTAGGGTTCCCAAGCATCTACATGGCACCTGCTGATGGCTATGTCTCTATTTAGGACAGCCCTCTGCACCCAACTAGTGTGTAAGGGAGCTGAGTGGGGAGGGCCTGAGCACCCTCTTTCTTAGTTGAGACTACAGAGGCTTGTATGATGTGTGTAGAAAAGAAAAGCTGTTGTCTTCACTCACCTCTTTCCTCTCCAAAGGTGCTCCCTCAATCTTGTGGTAGAGTTGCTTGAAGGGGTTTCTAGCACTTGAAATTGTCCATCCTCCTCATCCCCATATGACCATCTGAGAAGTTTCAGCCTGGATTTTCAGGTCAATACATAAAAACATAGGTCCACTCCTCAATACAGATTTCTTTGCAGAGAGCAGCAATTATGAAATGTCTTCAGTTTGTCATCTTGAACCTCACCTCATATTTTTTATTACCTTTTCCCTTTAAACTAAAATAAAAAGTAAATACATGAAATATATATATATATAATTGCATCATCACCATGCAACATATTTGACAATAAAAGCACAAAGGGAGCATGTAGGGAGGAAGCTGAATTGCAACAAGGAAATAACACCAGAGGGTAATTCTAGTCCACAGAAATAAAGACAACTAGAAATGGTAAATGAGAAAGTTAGGATAACAAGCTATGTGAATAATATTTGCTCTCTTTTTTGGCTCAATTTTTAAAGATATAAATTTATATAAGGCAATAATTATAAGAATGCACTTTTGGATTGTAACATGTAGAAATATCATGTATATCACAAATGCACACCAAAGGGAAATACGACTATACAGGAATAACATTTTTATACCCACTAAAATAAACTTATTATCCACATAAAATAGATTCTGAGAAGTTAAGATGTTGATTGCAAGCAAAATATTAAAATACTGCTGAAAATTGTAAAGGAATTAAAATGATACACTAAAATATGAATGTTCTTCCTTGTGTAATAATATACAAATAGAGCAATTAAATAAAACTGACAGTTCACAATTAAACTTTACATTAAGGAACAACATATTTGAGATAAGGTTGTTGAAACATTTTAATAAGTAAAAAGAGAGGCTTTCAATAAATTATGGTGGAACAACAGAATATTTACATGCAGAATAAGGAAGTTGACTTCCCCTTCTTCATCAAATGCATAAATTAGGTAAAAATGAACATATATCTAGCTATAAATGATATAACAATAAAAACCTTAGAAAAAATATGGATGTAATTCCTCATGACCTTTGGTTAGAGAAAGACATCCTAGATGCATCAAAAGCCTAAGCGACAATAACAACAAAAATAATTGGGGTTAACTAAATATTAATACAATGCATTACCCAACTCAAGATGGGTAAATGATTTGAATGAAGATTTCCCCAAATATATATATATATATATATATATATATATATATACTCAAAATGACGTTAAGTACATGAAAGGTTGACCAACATCATTTGTCATTATGGAATACCTATGTGACATCATTCTAATACATTATGATATCTAGAATTGAATTTTAAAAAATCAAACAATAAAAAGTGCTGACAAATTTGTGAAGTTAACATCTTCACACAATTTTTAAGAAAATAGAAAAGTTTGCAGACACTTAGAAAAACAGTTTGAAAATTTCCTGAAAATACTATGAGGTTGATATGAACCAGCAATTCTAATCTTAGGTAGATTCCCACAATATATAAAAATATACTTTTAGAAAAGGCGTTCACAAAAGTCCATAAAAGCTTTACTTACAATAACTAAAATTAAAAAAAAAAAAACCTAGATGCATACCAGCTAATAAATGGATTAATAAAATGTGGGGTATCTATTTAATTGACCATTATTTTGCAATAAAATGAATAAAGTACAACATAAATGAACAAATGTACTTGAACACATTATGCTAAGTGAAAAAAACAGTCACAAAAGATAATATATTGTATTATTCCATTCATATTGTCAGGGAATTGGTAAAGCTATAGAAACATAAAGTAGATTAATACTTGCTTAGGGCCAGGAAGGGAGGAAGGATAGGTGTGCGTTTCCTTGAGGTGCCATGAAAATGTTAAAAAGTTAGATTGTGAAGATGTTTTTACTTTTCTATGTAAATATGAATTGGAATCATATGCTCAAATGAATTAATTTTGTGGTACATAATTTGTAGCTCAATAAAACCGTTAAAAATAATTGAGAAAATGAACCAATACGTCAAGGTTTATCAAAAATGTAGTGAAATACATGACATGTTCAACCATAAACTCATGGTTTGAGGAAGTAAAGTTGTTAAATTGTGCATAAAATAACAATAAAATCTGTAGTCAATGAAGACATAAAGCATCAAGGGATATAGTTATACAAAAGATACTCAGAAATTTCCAGATTCTAGTACACTTCACCAGGAAGACTGGAACCTTAGACTACTTGAAGTCCAACTTGACAGGTACCAGAATTTTGTCAGCCATTAACTTGTTGGGCATTTACATAGCTCAAATATAACTATAATTAACTATAAGTAAATTAATCAATTATAATTACAGATTTCCATTTATTGGTAAACAAAATGAGATTTCCTAACATTACCTCAATAGATTTGTCTGATTTTTGACTATCACAAGCATTTTTTATTTTCTATAGATTATTCATTTAAAACCACTTAGTATCTGTTGCAGAAAATAAAATTGTTGCAAATATATCAAGACTTCTGAATAAAATTTGAAGGACCATACACATTCTAGGAAGCATGTAAGTATAAAATCAAGGAACCAATAGTCTATTTTTAAAGAATCCTATTTCCATGTTCCTTTATTTGATAATGTTTCAACAATTAAGTCATACTGAAACAGTGTTTGCCTTTCTTAACTAAGTTTTAAATTTCTTCTTTCAAACCAGAATAGAATGCACTGGATATATCCCATTATTATACAAATAATGCAAACTTTAAGTTTTAGGACGACTTTTTGCTATTCATTGTTGTCTCCATATAGCATACTTTGTCTTATGGATCTCTTCTTCTGTTTTCAGAGGCAACAACAGTACGTAGAGTCCTCATATCATATGTCTTTGATGATGGCCAGAGAAGATGTTTGAATTTTCATATTTATGTGATTATGTTGAGTACTCCTAGTAATCCAGGATTATCTCCACCTTCAAGTACTTATTCTTAATCACACTGGCAAAATCACATTGCTACATAAGATAAGATATTCACAGCTTCCAAGAATCTGGATATGGACAATTTTAGGAGGGTCACTAGGCTATCACACTATAGTTTAGCAGTTTGGTCAGGACTTATTCTCATTTACTCTAATTGTGTCAGGTCAGTCTGAAAGCTTCTCAACTTATTCTCAATTTTCTTTTCCTATAAAACTCCATTTCAATTTAAATTTTTACTTCATATCTCTTAATTAACAGGGAAAATTGATTAGACAGACATTTGACTTCTTCATTAACTTGTTGGATACGAACATAATTCAAACATAACAGTTCAAATGTTTATACTTCAGACTTCTCCAATGTCTGAAGCATTAAACTTTTATTTCATTGTTGCATGTAGATAGTCTTAAAACTTTTCAGAAAAGGTACACATTTCTCATATAATAGAATATGTGTGTTAACATGAAGGGCTACAATATTTTACAGTTTTATAGACATATACAAAAAAGATTAAGCCTAAGTAGATTAATTGCCCTGCTCAAAGATATACATTTGACAAGTGAGAAAGTCAATAATTGAAATAATTTCTGCTGGCTCCTATAAAAAAACATTATCTCAACCTGCTGATTACCTCTACTTTCACACAAACACACACACACACACACACACACACACACACACACACACACTAAAAATAACACATTAAACTAAAATGCATATTTAAGATATGTAATAAATCATATCTAATTAAATCAAATTAGTTTAAATAACACATTTCCAGATGTAATAACTCTGATGTAGTAAATGATTCATAAATAATTTTAAATGACTTAAGCATTAATTAAAATAACAGAAGTGTTACATATAACAAATCATCCAAGTATAAAGTTACCAGAGCATTTATGGGTAAAAATAATTGTTTATTTCTACTTTGAATAGCTGTGAATATTAATATCATCTGAAGAATCCTAGAAAGGCACTATTAAATATTAATTAACATCCAAATGTCTACTTAAGTACTAACATCATATGAATCAAATCAAATAGTTGTTTCTACATTTTTTGTTATTTGATAAAGAAAGAAATATAACTCAATAAATTAATTGCTTTCACTGTCGAGATAATTCCCTGCCAAATATACTCTATTATGTCAACCATACAGTTCTTTAAGTGTTGACTTGTGGCCCCTAGCTTTACTTTCTATAATAACTAGATCAGTCAAAAATCTTGATCTACCTGTTGAAACTGACAGAAGTAAAGTAGGGGTGAAATTTATTCTTATAAATTTTTTTGAATTGTCTTGATTTTTATTAAGTATCATTTATTGTTTTTTGCTTATTTCAAATAGTAGGTCGTTTCTGTCTGATTTACTATTTGAATGATTGGTGCTTTTGTTTCCAAGTTAAAACTGAAGAGATTTGAACTCTTTAGGGGTAAGATTTTAGTACTCCCAATTTTAAAGGTGGATTTGCTTAATTCTTCAAAAAATAAGCAATTGTACTACCACAGAAAGCAGTGTAAAGCAGAGAACAAAGCTAGTATAATCTGGATGTCAGTTCCTAACAAAGTCAGAGAAATGAGAAAAAACAATATACCGTTAATATGTATGCATAAATGTGCAAATGAGTGGAAAAACCCACCTCTAAAACTTTTAAATTAATATTTAAGATTCACTGGGGTTTACACCAAAAATCACACCACCAAATTGATAAACCTTAACATATCAAACCATACAAAAATTCAACCAGAGTGTTTATTTCACCATAGTCAAGTATTGAGTGTCTTTCAAGCACCTAAATAAACAAAATCAAATTATCTGGCTATATAAACCTTTAAACAAAAGGTTAAGGTTTTTATGTGAACTACCAATAAAAAAATTCCAAACAAAAACACAATATGCACATGTACATGTGCATACATATTCAGACAGACTCAAAGCATTATGAGTTAGTCAGTGCGAATGTGCGTCAATTGAATCATTCCCATATAAGATGAGGAATCAGGTAAGTATGCATACTATCAATACAAGCTAAGCCATACTCAAAAACATGTCTCTTACTAAAATTAATACAAAAATGCAAAGTATGTTTTATATATTTAAATAAATAAATAGCAATTCAAATATTAACATAAAAATTGATGCACAAAATTACATATGATATGAAACACGGTTTTAAACATAAAATTAAATTAAAATTTTAATGAAGCAATAAATAGTTTAAATAGAAAAGCTACAGCAGAACTATTACTATATCAGCAGGCTATTACTATACTGAAAGAGACATAGAAGACACTCAGGACACATTTAAAAAACAGAGATATTAAATGTTAAAGAGCGATTAAGAGATGTGAAGTAAAAATTGGAATTGAAAAGGAGTTTCATAGGAAAAGAAAATTGAGAATAGGTTGAGAAATTTTCAGACTGAACTGCCAGTTCAAGTAATCATTTGCAGAATCATCACAAAAGATGTCCAAATTTCACATTTAGAGTAAATGAGAATAAGTTCCCATCAAAACTGCTAAAACATACTGTGATAGCCTTTGTGACATCTCCCAAAGATGCCCATGTCCTGATCGCTAGAAGCTTTGAATATTTTACCTTATGTAGCAAAGTGATTTTGAAAATGTGATTAACCACAAGGACTTTGAGGTAGATATAATACTAGATTATAAAGAGTGCCCAATCTCATCACATAAATATGAAAAATAGAACATCTTTTCTGGCCATCATCAAAGAAATGTGATATGAGGACTCTACCTACCGTTGCTGCCTCTGAAAACAGAGGAAGAATTCCACAAGCCAAAGAATTTTGGCATCATTTAGCAACTTGTAAAGGAAACAAAAAAAGATTATCTACCAAAGGCTCTGGAAAGAAATGCAGCCTTGTTGACCTTAATTTTGGCCCACTGAGACCCTTTTTTGGGCATCTACACAACTGTAAGATAAATTTGTATTACATTAATCCACTAAATTTGCACTGATTTGTTATAGTAGCAAAATAAAACAAGTATACATATAAAGAGATATTTCTTTTTTTTTTTTTTGAGTTGGAGTATCACTCTGTCGCCCAGACTGGAGTGCAGTGGCCGCTCCCGGCCACCGCAACCTCGACCTGCTGGGCTCAGGCGATCCTTCCGCCTCAGCCTTCCAAGTAGCTGGAACTACAGGCGCACGCTACCACGCCCGGCTAATTTTT
>CAUYQG010142299.1:0-14701 GCA_963574415.1 Tarsius wallacei
TTTCCCCTGACCACTGAGTCTGCCATGAAGAAAATAGAAGACAACAACACACTCGTGTTCATCGTGGATGTTAAAGCCAACAAGCACCAGATAAAACAGGCTGTGAAGAAGCTCTATGACATTGATGTTGCCAAGGTCAACACCCTGATTAGGTGAGTGGGGTCCCAAGAGATGGGGAGGAGGCTGGACCAGCAGTAGGAAGCCATAGCTGGGATGATGGTACACGTCCACCACCAGGAGACAGAGGCAAGAGGATTGCTTGAGGCCAGGAGTTAAAGGCCTTGACAGACACGGGCACCCCTGCTGTAATTACAGTCTTTTGAACAGAGTATAGACCTGAGGAAACTGCCCTTCTAGGACTTAATTTACTGGGTTGGTGCTTATTTTCTGGATGTCTATATTGGCAGAGGTTACTAAAGAAAAGCAGTTTAGGCTGGGCTTGGTGGCTCAGCCTGTAATCCCAGCACTTTGGGAGGCCGAGGTGAGTGGATTTCCTGAGCCCGCGGTTCGAGACCTGCCTGGGCAACTTGACGAAACCTCATCTCTACAATAAATCAAAAATTAGCCGGGTGTGGTAACGCACGCCTGTAGTTCCAGCTACTTGGAAGGCTGAGGCGGAAGGATCTCCGGAGCTCAGCTGGTCGAGGCTGCGGTGGCCGGGAGTGGCCACTGCACTCCAGTCTGGGCAAAATATTTAGACTACAACTAAAAAAAAAAAAAAAAAAGCAGTTTATGACTGATTATCTTGGTTTAAGTCTTAAAATGTCCTGTGGTGGTTCCCACAAAGGAAGTTGGCTTTGTTTGTAGCTTCATGGCACTCCTGGTGTCCTCTGGGACAGATGGTGAAAAAAGTCACTAACTGGGTAGGAATGACTTGAACAGAGGCCTGAGGTGCTAGGGGAATGTAGCGGTTAGGGGGAGTATTTGAGGGGAGTCATTGAGGACACCAGGGACTAAGGCATCCTCCTTCACACAGGCCTGATGGAGAGAAGAAGGCATATGTTCGACTGGCTCCTGATTATGATGCTTTGGATGTTGCCAACAAAGTAAGCGTCCTTCCTACAAATTCCTTAACCCTCACCTCCCTGGGTGCAAATGATGTGTCTCTTAGCGACCAAAGCCTGACTTTTGCTGATTAATCATAGATGACTGATTGCACCATTAGCCTTAACACACCTTATCATCATGTTCTCTCTGCTTCTAAATCATGACATTCAGCCAGGCTCAGTGGCTCAGCCTGTAATCCCAGCACTTTGAGAGGCCGAGGCGAGTGGATTGCCTGAGCCCGCAGGTTTGAGACCCGCCTGGGCAACTTGGCGACACCTCATCTCTATAATAAATAAAAAATTAGCTGGGTGTGGTAGCGTGCACCTGTAGTTCCAACTACTTGGAAGGCTGTGGTGGCTGGCAGTGTGCCACTGCACTTCAGTCTGGGAGACGGAATGAGACTCCAATGCAAATAAATAAATAAATAAATCATGATATTCAAACTTAATCTTCACATTTCAGCTCTAGTAACAGCTCCCTTTTGTTTTTCAGATTGGGATCATTTAAACAGAGTCCGGCTGGCTAATTCTAAATATATATCTTCTCACCATATACATGTCTTGTTTTTTTGTCAGTTTCTGGTTGGGCTGGGGGAGGCCATACAGAGGTGAGGTATACACGAGTACTAAGGTAACAGGACCTGGGCAAGACGCACCCTATGATTCCACCGTATTTGTTAGTACTAGAGATGTTTGTGACTAGAGTTAGTTGTCCTAAGAAAACTAGAACTTGCCTCCATGGGAGGGGTCAGAGAACAAGAATCTTTAAAAGAACCCCTTCCTTTATCCCTGGAAGAGTTTGAAGAAGAGTTTTCATCAGCATCCATTTCAGGGCAGCACAGATTGGCTGGCTTACTTTCTGGTAGCACCTTGTCCTCCCACACCCATCTAGTATGTCCAACCGGTCTGTCTGCTTCCCTCACCCCTTGCCCAAGAAAGGACTTTAGAAGAGTGCTTTCATTAGTTTTCAATAGTGTAGGTATAGTCTCAAGGTGGAGAGGCTGGCCCCAGAGGATTGGAGCTGAGTCCCAGTTTACATGTGAGGCTGTTTCTGTTCTCGGCCATGTTCGCAGCCCTCGGCACAAGTCCCAGGCTCTGCCTGTCACTCAGTTAAAAACTTGTCTTTGTGTTGCCGGCTGGGGACTCGCTCAGGGCAGAAGTCAGAGTGGAGGAGACGGGAAAAGTAGCCGAGGATCATCACGTTCAGCATGAGCAGAATACCTAGCAAAAAAGTGCCCAGGGTCCTCTGGCCCGCATAACGCAAGAAGAAGTGAGTGAGGTGGGCCTGAGGAGCCAGGCGGAAGATAAAGTACATGACCAGGTTGACATACTTATTAATGCGGTAGAGGGGATGATCCTGGGTGTTGCTGATTTTCATCATCATGCGTATGTTGAGGAATATGTTGCTGACCTCCACCAGTAGTGTTAGGACACCCCCACCAACAAAGCTGTTCCAAAAGATGCCTGAGAAGAAGGCACCCATGGCCTAGAGAACAAAAAACAGGCATTAGGGAACCCAGATGCTAAAGCTTTTCTGAAAATTGGTAGGAGGATCAAACCACCAGACAGTGGAAACTTCCCAATTTCTTCCTCCTGGAATAACGCTTTGCAGCAGATAAGGTGCTTTTTAAGTTCAACACTGGCCTGGTGCGATGGTTCAGCCTGTTAATCCCAGCACTTTGGGAGGTTGAGGCAAAAGGACTGCCTGAGCCCAGAGGTTTGAGACCAGCCTAGGCAACTTGGTGAGACCTCTACAATGAGGTACACACAAACAAGCTGGGCATGGTGGCTTGCATCTGTAGTTCCAACTACTTGGAAGGATGAGGCGGAAGGACTGCCTAAGCCCAAGCTGTGGTAGCTGTGGGCGTGCCACTGCACTCCAGTCTGGGTGACAAGAGTGAGATTCCAACTCTAAATAAAGAAGTTCAACACTGTTAGATGTTGATCCTTGTTCACAGGTTCTGGCTCCGGTGGCATTTCCAGTCTAAGGCAGGTGAGACCATGGACTGCTGGCCTCTATGAACAAGGGCACAAAGATGGTGCCAATCCCTGGCACACAAACATAGGTGCAAGGGGGTTAAAAGACACTGCCTCCCAGGTTCAGAAAGGGCTACGACCAGTTTACTAGCACTAGGCCTACACCACAGTCACCTGCTTCTTACCATGGCATGGTGGACAAGGTATTCCCAAGAAGCTCGCGCCTGACGACTAATGAGGATATCCACTGTGTCGTGGATGAAATACCCTAGTAGGAAGATAGGGAAACAGGTCATGAAGAACTGAACAAGTTTTCTCCCTGCCCCTCAGCGTAACTCCCGGCTCCTGGGCAAGATCTACCTGCGGAGAAGCAAACAAGCAAATAGCCAGAGAGCGACCACGCCGTCTCAATCTCCACCAGCATCTCGGGGGTCTGCCATACGCTGGAAGGGAGGGAAAATGGGAGGCTCTTTGTTTCGGTACCCCAAGGACCCTCACCTTCCCCATAACCCTTGCCAGTCCCGGGGAAGCCTGGGCTCGCGCCATTGGCTGCCTGGGGAGCAAGGAGGGGCTTGGCGGAAACCCAGGTGCCTCCAGTTTCCCAGGTGAGATACCCCCTCCCCTGAGACACCGTGGCTTCTGGTTGGGCAGGACTCCAAACAAGGAATCAAGTGAGACTGCACGGTCTCGACTCGCCGGTGAGTGATGAGGACGGTAACCCAGGACAGCCCCAGCGCGCCGCGAGCAGTGTCCCCAGCCACCTCACTCCCAGTCGCTCACTCACCACAACAGCGCCCAGATTCCCGACACAATGGAGTGGGCGAAAGAGACCTGCAGGTTGTGCCAGCGCCAGGTGCGCAGGGGGTCGGCGCGCACGTGCGCGGGCAGGGGCAAGCGACAGAGCGCGCGCCGGAGCGCCCGAAAGGTCAGCGTGGCGCCCAGGAGCAGCGGCAGGGCGGGGTGCAGCAGTGAGGGCATGCTGGCCCTCCCTGCTGTCTGCCCGTCCGCCCCCTAAGGCCGCCTCTCGGGCTGTTCTGGGGACCTGGCTCCCTCGGGCCGGCGAACCCGGCCACCTCCAGCCGACCGCCAGCCCCACGGTTTCGCGAAACCCTCTAGGCCCCTACGCTCCTCCCCGCCCTCCCCGCGAGGACCCCGCCCCCGCCCCGCCCCCAGCCTCCCGCCCGACCCCGCCCCTTGGGCGCCTCTGCCGCGCGGAGGGCGCGAGCCCATTTCCCCCGGGCCTCCCGGGCCCCGCCTGCCTCCCGCGCACTCCGGGCGACTTGGGGCTGTCTTGCGAGCGCCGCCGCCGAGGCACCCCGCGCTGGCGCCTTCCGACTGCCGACGCAGTCCCCAGTCACCCTCGCTCTCTTGGCCTCGTTAACCCGCGTCCCCACTTTCTTCGGGGCCACCGGCTCCCCGGACCTGGAGAACTCTCTCTCCGCCCTCTGCTCCTTTTTGGGCGGGACGTGTCCGCACACACGTCCCCTAAACTCTGGTCCTGGAAAGGGGTCGGGAGTCCCGCCTCGGAGAGTGGGCGCCGCCCAGAACCTACTCCTCCACTGGACCACCGTCTTCTGGCTGGAGGCGGACGTCTTTCCCTGTCTCCAGCGCCCTGCAAGATGCTCAGGGACCCTTTACCACCGCTCCTCCCAGGCCGTCCTTGAGCCCCTGGGGCAGGGCGGCTGTCCTAATCCTCCCTCCGACAGTCCAGCCCTCTTTGCCCGGCTCCCTGGAGGCTGGTGCGGGGAAGACTGCCGATTTGCCGAGACTGCTGGGATGACCCTTACTCTCCAGACCAGCGGCCTGGAGCAGTTGCGGCTTGTAGCCATTAGGTGTCAGTCTGTCCTCACTGTGGCGCGATGCTCCCTCCCACCTCCAAACGGGCGAGGCAGTGGGGGTTTTTTTGTTGTTTTGAGTGGAAGTCTCAGTCTGTCTCCCAGGCTGTAGTGCAGTGGCACGCTCACGGCCACCGCAGCCTCGACCTGCTGGGCTCAAGTGATCCTTCCGCCTCAATCTTCCAAGTAACTGGAACTACAGGCACGCGCCACCACGCCCTACTAATTTTTTAATTTATTGTAGAGATGAAGTTTCGTCAAGTTGCCCAGGCTGGTCTCGAACCATCGGGCTCGGGCAATCCTCTCACTTCGACCTCCCAATGAGCCACCGCGCCCGGCTGGCAGTGGCTTTTGGGGGAAAGTTTGGGTAGATTCGGGGCGAAAGAAGGAGCAGCAGAGAACCAGTGGGAGGAGGGTGTGAAAATAGAGAGGAGATGAGAAGCGGGGGCGAGGGGAGAGCTGCCACGAGAGGGAGGAAGAAGCTTGAAACCTGATGCGCAAGGACGGGGGCCAAGCCGTGTGGGTGTTTGTTCTGCCTTCCCTGATGGCTCCAAGGTTACACATTAACCCCTGTGGGACTCCTGGGTCAACCAAGACCCAGTTGGTTTCTAGGTGAGAGCACGATTGTCCCGGGTGAGAGGCTTTCCCGCTCTGCACACCCCTTTGCTCACAGGGCTCCTGTGTCCTCCAGCGGACACCAGCATGAACCAGCGACCGAGGGGCCCTTCCAGTGGTCATTCCGCGTGGGCGGGTTTGGGCACACTTTAGAAGGGCAGGACGAGAACAGATGATGAAACACCCCTTTCCTCACATTCCTCTCCCACTCTGAAATAGGGACGCTAACCCTTAGTTAATGATCATCCTCCTCCTCCATGCTGAGTTCCTGCAGAGCAGGAGGCACCAGAGAGAACCTGGAATTAAGCTCACTTCCGATTAAGACCCCACCTGGTCATACTACCCAGCCCTATAGCCTCTGGGCAGAAGCCTTGAACTCATCCTAGCCAACAGCGGTCTTGCCTTCTCTTCCTGCAGCTTTCAGTTGTCCGCTTTCATCCCTCGTCGCCCAAGAAGGTTCTCCCTAGATGAGTAGGGCAGATACCCTACTGCAGGGTTGTGTGTGTAGGGGCGAGGTGAGAGCGCTGACGTGAGCGGTGCTCACTAGGCGGGACAGCCTGGAGACTATGTCATGTCCTCCCCAGGTGAATCAGTTTGCACAACTCGGGATTTCCCCGTCCCTCCTTAGGCAAACATGAAACTAACCCTGCCCTCTGCTCCACAGACTGACAGCACTGCGGTTCAGTTTTGGTTGTGTTTATCGTTTGCATGCCAATGAAAATCGGTTTCCTCCTTCTGAAATGGCATCCCTCACGGGCAAGGAGAGGGTCTATCCTCGCTTCCCACCCCCGCCCAGCCTGTGGGGTGAAATTCTGGGGAGCGCGGCAGCCCCCTGGTCCAAAAGCTTCGCGAGGGCGGGATCCGTGTGTTGGGAAGGGGCTGCTATTATCCTGGCCGTAGCAGGGAGCATCCTATTTGTTTGTTTGTTTTTTTGACATGTTCCTTGGACTCTGCTTGGGGCAGGGTCGTGAGGGGAAAGTGATTGCATGTCCGAGCTGCAGGCACCATGCAAGTCCACAGATACAGACGAGAGCCCGAACCAACACCCCGCTTCGCGGGCTCCGCCTCGCACAGACTGTGGCAGCGCGGGGGCGGGGCTCTAGAGTGGGCAGGTCCGCGCACGCGCTGCGCCGGTGGGGGGGGCTCCGGAAGTGAAACTCTGAGAAATGAGATGGAGAAGTACGAGCGGATCCGAGTGGTGGGGAGAGGTGCCTTCGGGTGAGCCCGGGCTCTGGGGGAGGAAACTGCTAGGGGTGAGGGAGAAGAAGACCCAAGCGTGCGCGAATTCGCTTCCCCATTAGCCCCGCCCCAAGGGGGTGAGCGCCACTCAGGGAAGCCCCGCCCGAGCTTCCGGTCCCAGTCCCTGCAGGAAGACTCCGCCTCTAAGTAGGCCACGCCCCCCACAAGCATATGTTACTCCCTCCACCTGCTGAGTTCTGTTAGATTGCTCATTCATTCGTTCAACCAGCATTGAGTGCCCACTATATATTTCAGGCTCTGGGCACTGGGTGTACAGTTATAACCAAAACAGGCGTGGTATTTTCCCTCTCGCAGCTTATAGACTATAAGCAAGACATTGTAAAACAATTACGAAGTCATAGCGGTTAGGAACTGTTATTGAAAAGCTGCGAGGATACAGTACAACGCCAAGGAGAATACTTATTTGGGGTGATCAAGGAAGAATTATCTGAGAGGTGAGATTAAAGCCAAGACATGAGGAATGAGCACCAGTAGTTTGAAGGTGAAGGAAGAGCTTTTCAGGCAGAGGAAATAGCATATGCAAAGTTTCTCATGTGGGAAAGCAGAGTATTCAAGGAACTGAGACTAGTGTAGTTGGAATGTAGTAGGCAAGGTAAAGACTGGCATAACATGTGATTGTCATGAAGGGCCAGGACCAGGTTATAACCTTGTAAAATGAGGTAAAAGGGTTGAACTCATTTGCTCTATAAGGAGAAAACTTTTAAAGCAGAGGAATAGTCTGATATGTATGATTTGGGTTTTTAAAAATGTCATTCTGGCTGCTGTGTGTAATCTAGATTTGAGGGTGACAGGAGTGAAAGGGACTGTTTTGGATGCAGGTGCAGTGTTTTAGGCAAGAAATGATGATTTGGGTGAGGGTTGTGTCAGGACACAGAGGAAATTGGATGGGTTCACAATATTTTGGCGGTAGAAACAGGAATTGCTGATGTGTTAGCATAAGATAGAAAGATTCTGGGATGATTTTTAGATGTCTGTTTTTTTTCTTTTTTTTGAGTCAAAGTCTCACTCGACATGTCACCCAGGCTGGAGGGTAGTAGCATGCTCCTAGCCATCACAGCTTCAACCTGCTGGGCTCGGGTGATCCTTCTCCCTTGGCCTTCCAAGTAGCTGGAACTACAGACATGTGCCACCATGCCTGGCTAATTTCTTGATTTATTGTAGAGAGGAGGTCTCACCAAGTTGCCCGGGCTGGTCTCGAACCCATGGTCTCAGGCAAGTGCTGGGATTATAGGTGTGAGCCACCGCACCTGGCCAGATGTCTGATTTTTCATAACTGGGGGATAGTGGTATCATTTACTGAGATGGAAGAGATTGAGGCAAGAAAGGTCTCAGGGCAGGAATCACGAGTTTTATTTATTTGTTTGTTTATTTATTTATTTTTTGAGTCGGAGTCTCACTCTGATACCCAGGCTGAAGTATAGTGGCATGCTTATGGCCACTGCAGCCTCGACTTGCTGGGCTCCGGCGATCCTTCCGCCTCAGCCTTCCAAGTAGCTGGAACTACAGGCGCACTCTATCACGCCCAGCTTATTTTTTGATTTATTGTAGAGATGAGATCTCACCAAGTTGCCCAGGCTGGTCTCAAACTTCTGGGCTCAGGCAGTCTTCTTGCCTCAGCCTCCCAAAGTGCTGGGATTATAGGCATGAGCCACTGCGCCCAGCTAGTCCATTTATTTAGCAAATACTTATTGAGCTGCTACTGTGTGCTAAGTACTAAGCTATGCACTGGGGATATAGTGATGAACAATAACAATATAGTTCCTGCTTTTAGGGACAGTAACACAGAATTGAAGTAAAATAATAATATGGGGCCAGGCACGGTGGCTCAAGCCTATAATCCCAGCACTTTGGAAGGCCGAGGTGAGAGGATTGACTGAGCCCAGGAGTTCGAGAACAGCCTGGGCAACATGGTGAGACCACATCTCTACAATAAATCAAAAAATTAGCTGGGCATGGTAGTGTGTGCCTGTAGTTCCGGCCACTTGGAAGGCTGAGGTGGAAGAATTGTCTGAGCCCAGTTGGTTGAGGCTGCAGTAGCCGGAAGCGTGCCACTGCATTCTAGCCTGGGCAACAGAGCGAGACTCCAACTCAAAAAATAATAATAATAATATGAATGAGCCGAGCACAGTGGCTCATGCCTATAATCCCAACTCTTTGGGAGGATAGGTTGGTGAATTGCTTGAGCCCAGGAATTCAAGACCAGCATGGGCAGCATAGCAAGACCTTGTCTCTACAAAAAAATTAAAAAATTAGCCGGGCATGGTGACATGTGCCTGTAGTTCCATCTACTCTGGAGGCTGAGGTGGAAGAATCACCTAAGCCCAGTGTCAAGGCTGCAGTGAGCCATGATTGTGCCACTGTGAGACCCCAACTCAAAAATAATAATAACTAGGCACGGTGGCTCACACCTGTCATCCCAGCAGTTTGGGAGGCGGAGGTGAGAGGATTGCCTGAGTCCAGGGGTTCAAGACCAGCCTGGGCAACATGGTGAGACCTTGTCTCTACAATAAATCAAAAAATTAGCTGGTTGTGGTGGCACACGCCTGTCGTTCCAGCTACTTGGAAGGCAGAAGAGGAAGGCTTGCCAGCCCACCAGGTCGAGGCTGCAGTGGCCATGAGTGTGCCACTGTACTCCAGCCTGGGCGACAGAGTGAGGCTAAAAAAAAATAAATAAATAATAATAATAATATGAACGGTTTCTATTCATTGAGCATTTTTTATGTTTTAGGCACTCTGCTAAGTGCTTTAATGCATTTTCTCATTTGATCCTCTCAATAACCCTTGAGACTGAGTTTGTTTTCCAGATGATACCATATAACATATCCAACTAGTAAGAGGAGGAGCCAGGATTTGAACCCAGGCAGTTAACTCCAGAGTCTGTGGGAACTTAGAGATCAGGACTTTTTTTTTTTTTTTTGAGTTGGAGTCTTACTCTGTCGCCCAGGCTAGAGTGCAGTGGTACACTCACGGCCACCGCAGCCTCGACTAGGTGGGCTCAGGGAGACTTCCGCCTCAGCCTTCCAAGTAGCTGGAACCACAGGCATGCGCTACCATGCCCAAATAGTTTGTTTTTTTTTTTTTAATTGTAGAGATGAGGTCTCACCAAGTTACCCAGGCTGGTCTCAAATCTGTAAGCTCAGGCAATCCTCTCACCTCAGCTTCCCAAAATGCTGGGATTATAGGCATGAACCACAGCGCCCAGCCAGTCAGGACTAACTTTATCTCCTTCTGCCTGTGGTGAAACTGAAGCCTCACACAGTCTGTGATCAGTTCTCTGTGTTCCCGAGCTCAGTGTTCCATGAATTTGGTTAGTTTACCTCTTAGTCTGCATGTCCATTACCCTCTCCTAAAGATACCCAGTCACCAGACTGAATTGCCATGCCTGGTATGTGCCTGGAGGCTCAGCTGGTGCCGGTCCATCCTCTGTGTCCCCAGGATTGTGCACCTATGCTTGCGAAAGGCTGACCAGAAGCTGGTGATCATCAAGCAGATCCCAGTGGAGCAGATGACCAAGGAAGAGCGGCAGGCAGCCCAGAATGAGTGTCAGGTCCTCAAGCTGCTCAACCACCCCAATGTCATTGAGTACTACGAGAACTTCCTGGAGGACAAGGCCCTCATGATCGCCATGGAATATGCACCAGGTGAGCCAGCTCCCCTTGCAGTGGTCTGGCTGCGGGACCTCTTACCTTTAGGACAGGCAGGCACAGATTAGCCGGCTTCCCTCCTTGGAATGGGCTTGGCTGAGGGTCAGTGGTATAGAGTTCTAGCCCCAGTTGTCTCACCCTGGCTGGCCCCTTGCCCTCTCTAGTCCCAGGGCCCTGTTCCACAAGAGAAGTGTTGTCGTAGGTGTGAGAAAGCCTGGATCTTGATTAGTTCCTTGGGCCACAGGCGGTACCCTGGCTGAATTCATCCAAAAGCGCTGCAATTCCCTGCTGGAGGAGGAGACGATCCTGCACTTCTTCGTGCAGATCCTGCTTGCGCTGCACCACGTGCACACCCACCTCATCCTGCACCGGGACCTCAAGACCCAGAACATCCTTCTTGACAAACACCGCATGGTTGTCAAGATCGGTGACTTTGGCATCTCCAAGATCCTTAGCAGCAAGAGCAAGGCGTACACGGTGCCTGGGCGTGGAGGGGACCTCCAGGGTGCTAGAGGTCTTGAGGGCCAAGACTTATTTTACATCCCTGATCCTCCCCGCCCCCCAAAAACCTTGGCATCTGGGCCCCTGGTTGGGTTCCTACAGGAGGAAGCCCCTTGGCTTGCTTTGAGAAGAAGCAGTTCCCAAATGGACCTGTGGGCAGAGCCCCTGGTCCTCCCCGCCTCGCAGGGCTGTGATCTCAGCTTCCCTCCTGCAGGTGGTGGGTACTCCATGTTACATCTCCCCTGAGCTGTGTGAGGGCAAGCCCTACAACCAGAAGAGTGACATCTGGGCCCTGGGCTGTGTCCTCTATGAGCTGGCCAGCCTCAAGAGGGCCTTCGAGGCTGCAGTGAGTGTAAACACCCTCAAGGGGACAACTGGGAAATCTACCCCCCTCCTCCAGCAGCCCTCAGCTCTAGCCAGCCACTTCTGGGTTTCTTCTCTGTGGCTGAGTCATGTCTTTCCCTCTTTAGACTGGTGGATTGCCCCAGGGCAGGGCTGTGGCTGTCCCTCTGACTATGGATTCCTGAGGGTAGGCCTGAGGTGCTTCCATTAGATGGAGGGCCCCTGAGGGCCGGCTGTGGCTCTCCCATCAAATCAGGGACCCTCCCAGGAGCAAGACTTGAGTTTTGCAAACAACCTGGGATTTCTGAGGACATAGCTGCAGCTCCCTGGTCAGACTCAGGATTACTGAAATCAGCGTTTGACTCCCCTATATCTCCCTCCCCTATCATTCATCAGACTGAAGTCTCCTGAGGGCAGGGCTGTTATTGCCCCAGCAGACCCAGAGCTAGTTGCTGGAGCTGGGGGTGCTATCTTCACTTCTCCAACTCCCCAACTTGGCACCTTCACAGAACCTGCCAGCGCTGGTGCTGAAGATCATGAGTGGCACCTTTGCACCTATTTCTGACCGGTACAGCCCTGAGCTGCGCCAGCTTGTCCTGAGTCTGCTCAGCCTGGAGCCTGCACAGCGGCCATCACTCGGTCACATTATGGCGCAGCCCCTCTGCATCCGTGCCCTCCTCAACCTCCACACTGACGTGGGCAGCGTCCGCATGCGGAGGCCTGTGCGGGGCGAGGAGGGTGGTCCTGGGCAGCAGGGTGTGGGCACCCAGTGGGAGCACAGGAGGCCTGGGTGTGGGCACCCAGTGGGAGGCCTGGGACACAGAGGCACCTGGGACAAGACCTTCGTTCCTGCACGGAAGAATGCCCGGGAGGGTCTCTGTCCTGAGGTCCCCATCTGACCCGCAGGGCAGAGAAGTCCCTGACCTCCGGACCTCCCATGGCCCCTGGCAGCACAGGGAGCAGGGCTACCAGTACCCGTTGCAGGGGTAAGTTGGGGGCGGCGGGGCGGGCACGTCGGGTCCCCGCGGACGACACACCATTCCCACCAGTTTAATATGCCCGATGTGCCCTCTCCACAGGCTTCCCTCGGGGACTTGTGAGGCCCGCCATCCCTCCGCCGCTGTCATCGGTGTATGCCTGGGGCGGTGGGCTTAGCGCCCCCCTGCGGCTGCCGATGCTCAACACAGAGGTGGTCCAGGTGGCAGCTGGGCGCACGCAGAAGGCCGGTGTCACGCGCTCTGGGCGCCTTATCCTGTGGGAGGTGAGCAGGCTAGGGGCGGGCCTGGACAGGGTGGGGGGGCCCGTCGGAGGGGTGGGGTGCTCAGGCGCCGCCCACTCCTTTCCTGGGCCCCTCCACAGGCCCCGCCCCTCGGCGCAGGTGGAGGCACCCTCCTCCCAGGCGCAGTGGAGCAGCCGCAGCCCCACTTCATCTCGCGTTTCCTGGAGGGCCAGTCAGGGGTCACCATCAAGCATGTGGCCTGCGGGGACCTCTTCACCGCCTGCCTGACCGGTGAGCCCATCAGGGAACTACCCTGGTGGGGACCCGCTACGAGAAGGCCCCACAGAGCAATCTCCCTCATTGCAAACTGCTCAATTAATGCTTCTGTCTACAAACTATTGAGGAGATTTCTTACACAATCTCCTTCACCCAACAGGCCTGGCAAGGTAGTTATCACATTAGCTCCACTTGACAGAATGGGGAAGTGAGGCTCAGAGAGGCTGTCGCTTGTATCAAGTGGCACACACAGGACGAGAGACCACTATCCTTTTCTCTCTTCCTGGCCCCCAACTTTATCTTGCTGCCACAACCCACACGTAACCTGGGCTGTCTGGTGAAACAGTCTGACTTCTCTCCCTTCTCTCTCCTCCCTGCTCTCCTCTCCAGACAGAGGCATCATCATGACCTTTGGCAGTGGCAGCAATGGGTGCCTAGGCCATGGCAGCCTCACTGATATCAGCCAGGTGGGTGTCACGAGTGCCCTGGAAAGAGGGAAGTGGGAGGATGGCAGGGAGCCCACATCTGAGAGCGGACACCATGCTGGGAGCAGGGGAGTTCCCAGCAGCCACAGGTCCCTCTAGCTCTCAGTCTGCACCTGCTTGGGGCACATCAGGGGAAGTACAGAAAGACCAGGCTTTCCCAGTGGCTGCCCACCTGACAGTGGGTGTGGCTGGAGTTAAAGAGACGGCCGCCTCATGAAAAGTTGCAGGGGGTGTTGAGGCCAGGTGGCTAGTCCCAGGCCCCCTGCACAGTCTCCCCTTGCTCCCTCCTTCTCTCTAGCCCACCATTGTGGAGGCCCTGCTGGGCTATGAGATGGTGCAAGTGGCCTGTGGGGCCTCTCACGTGCTGGCCCTGTCCACAGAGCGAGAACTATTTGCCTGGGGCCGTGGAGATGGCGGTAAGCTCCCTGCCCTTGCTCCAGCCTCTAGCGTCTCGGCATCCTCAGCCGTGATTTGTTCCCCTTCATACCCACCTTCCACCCCACAGCTCGTTCTCTCGTCCTTGTTTTCTCTCATATTCTATTCATTCAACAAACCTTTATTGCACACATACTGTGTGTCCACCCTGTGCTGGATGCTAGACGAGATGTGGCTTCCTTCAGGTGCTTAGGATGTAATAAGGAAGATTTTGTTCATCCAGCAATATTTATTGAAGCCTTCTCTGGGTCAGGTTTCAGGCTGGGCACTGAAACCAGACAAGACATGTATGGGTTCCTGTCCTCCTGGAGGACGCAGTCTAGTGGGGAGAGAGATGACACATCTTCAGCATGTCAGAGAACAGACAGCATCAGAGTGACACCCAAGGTTCTGAGATGTGGGAACTCAAGAAACAGCAGTGTCACCTGGGAGAAACAGAGGTGGCATCTGAACAGGGCTTTAAAGGAGAAGGATGATTTTGACCATCAGAGGAGCCTAGGAAGAGCTTTCAGACTGAGGACAGCCTTTACACAGGCTGTTCCTTCCTCTCAGTGGGTCCTCCACATGCTGGCATAACCACCCCTAAAGCTCAAACTAACCTCATCCCCACTTTTTTTTGCAGGCAGGCTAGGACTAGGCACCAGGGAGTCCCACAGCTGCCCCCAGCAGGTACCCGTGCCCCTAGGACAAGAAGCTCAGCGGGTTGTATGTGGCATCGACTGCTCCATGATCCTCACCGTGCCCGGCCGAGCCCTGGCCTGTGGAAGCAACAGGTGAATAGGTGCCTCAGGATGACTAGCCTGCCTCCTTGCCCTCCTTGGCTGCTGGAGCTTCACCCATCATTGCCTACTTCCCACCAAAGACAGACCTGAGGGGGCTGAGAGTGCTGCTTTGTTCAACCCAGGGTGGAATCTGTCTCCTGGTGCACTAGCTCCTGCCCAAATAGGTGGGGGCAGGGCAGTCTAAACAAACTGTCGGCTGGATGTGGTTCCTGACTCTGCCTCAGGTTCAACAAGCTGGGTCTGGACCACCTCTCCCTGGGGGAGGAGCCTGTCCCCCACCAGCA
>CAUYQG010142302.1:0-32738 GCA_963574415.1 Tarsius wallacei
TGAGAGGTCACTCAGTATTATAGATTCTAGTTCCATCCAAGTTACTGCGAAATTCACGATTTTGTTCTTTTTTATGGCTGAGTAGTATTCCATCGTGTATATGTACCACATTTTTTAAATCCAGTCCTCTTTTGATGAACAGCATGGTTGCTTCCAGGTTCTTGCTATTGTGAACAATGCTGCGATAAACATATGTGTGCAGGTATCTTTTTTATAGAGTGATTTGAGTTCTTCAGGGTATATTCCCAGTAGGGGGACTGCGGGGTCATATGGGAGGTTGATATTTAGAGCTTTTAGGAATTTTTTACTTCATGCCTTTGAGTGGCAGTGTTACCAGTTCCACTTTGAGAATGATGAGAAGGCTGACTTTCCATTAGTATTGCCATATTTATTTATTGTTTTCTTCACTTTCCCCTTAAAGTATTTATTTGCTGGTTTTTTGTTTGTTTTAGATTATATAAAATGTATTCACTCAAAAGACCTTTTTTAATTCTTTAATTTTTTTTGTTTTAAAGATGTGGGGTACAATTCAGGGTTAGGTATACAAATGCTCATTATGCTGGTATCCTTGTTGATGAAGTATACCCTCCTCCTTCCCCTGGCAGATTCCTGGGCTAGGGGCTACAGAAGACAAGGCGAATAAAGCAGCATAAATTCAACTATTTCTTTTTTGTTTCTAAATATTATATATTTTTAAAAACTAGACTCTGATAAGAACTTTAGGTAACAATAAGATCTTTTCTTGTCCTTTAATTTTAGGCTTAATGTATTTCTGTAATGGTCTCTCTCCCCCTCTGAAAGGCAGAGTAGGTTTAGGGAAGATTTTGAAAGTTATTACTCGTCTCTAATTAAGAAATAGATACATTTGTTTGTCAGCCTATGCTTCCATTCAAAATAAATGGACATGTTTCATATCTGAGAGAAGAAATGCAGCATCCTATTCCAGCGATGAAATGAGTTGCTGTGTAAAATGGAAATGGGATATTGTAGTACACTTGGTTTTTATAATTTAATACCGACTGCTCTTTGCAAGGCAGTGAGTTAGACCCTGGAATTCTGGGTCCGTACAAACAAACATGACATAGTCCTCCTTACAAGCTCTGTTTTAATAGTGAAAGACACTGCTATTCTTTACTTTTTAAGAGTGAACTGGAGACAGTAGCTGCCAGATAAAGGAGTGACGATGTAAACAAAGAGCCCTGCTTACCTCTCTGTTTTTGATTAAAACTTGTCTAAAAAACTAAGCACATTTGGGCCATCCTTATGAAATAAGTAAAGGTTGAATTGACATTGGGATTGTCTCTACCATAGTAGATGGACTGATAATTGTTTTCTGGCCTCAACCCATTTTAAAGTAAGTTTTCCCAATGGATCTATTGCTTGTAATTTTCAGCATCATCAGAGCTCATCTCAAATGTCTGCTAAGCATGTCTCAGTCCACACAAGTGAAGTAAAAATCTGTGATACCTAAAAATTCTTACTAAAGACAATTTATTGGTGTTGCCTAGTTAATAGTCCATAATTAAAAAGTACATATCTCTTATTTGATAAAGACCTTGAAGTCTACCAATAAAAACTGATTAGTTGAGGAACGTGTACACTAGAATAAAGATACTATCATGTAAGTTATTTTGTATAATATACTTACATTCTAGGGCCTCATTTCTTAAGTGTGTTTCTTTGTCAAGTTCTTTATAGGTGACGCCTTGAGCAAAGTTAACTAATTTTGTCACATTTCCCTGTGGGCTATGATAATCTTTATTTGTTCACAGCTCTACCCAGTATAATGCAGCCTTTTATTATGCTACCATACAAATGCAGCCACAAATTAGGTTTTATTATTATGAAATAGTGTTATGAATTGGATTTTATTATTATTATTTTATTATTATAAAATATTTTCCAGAATTTAAAATTTAATTTCAATGTAGATTTTATTATTTTAAGTTTGTAAATAAGAAATTGGTATTTGCATTATTGTGACAGAGATTTCTGCTATAATATCTGTTGAAATAAGATTTGACCTGTCATTTCAGGCAAAAGCATGATGGCCTTTGTGATCTATTTTTTTAGAACTTAATAAATTTTATATCTTAGGACAGTTTTAGTTTCACAGCAAAATTGAGGAGAAAATACAAAAAATTTCCATATCACGCCCGTCTCCACTACATACACAACCTTCTCTTCCCATAAACATTCTGAGCAACAGAGTAGTACATCTGTTATATTCAATGAGCCTCCAGTGACACATTATTATCACCCAAAGTGCATAGTTTATATTAGGGTTCACTCTTGGTATGGTACCTTTTATATGTTTTGACCAATGTATAATCGTGTGTATCCATCATTGTAATACTATACAGAAGATTTTCACTGCCCTAAAAATCCTCCATGCTCTGTCTATCCATTCCTCTCTCCCTCCAAGCCCCACAACCACTGATCCTTTTACTATCTCCATAGTTTTACCTTTTTCAGAATGTTGTACAAGTGTACATACATACAGTATGTAGCCATTTCATATTGGCTTTTTTCACTTGTTAACACGCATTTATGTTTTCATGTATTTTCATGGCTTGGTAGCTTATTTAAGTACTGAATAATATTCCATTGTCTGGATATATCATGGTTTATGACTTATCTACTTTTATTTCTAGTTTCAATTGCGATGGCAAATTTTTTTAATGTGCATGCTCTCAGAAAAAAAATTAATGAATTACTACATCTGATTCATCAAATAAAATATAACTTCCAGTCTGGAATCAATTGAATATATCAATTTTATCATATACCATATTGAGCTTATTTTATATTTGGGAGAAGATTTATGAAAAAAATCTCATAATTTCATAATTTATGTTACCTAAGAGTTTTTCCCTCTATTGTAATTCCCTCCAAGAGGAAGTCCTGAAGGCTCTGAGAATGTGATTGAACAATGAATTAAATACACCTTGATAAAAAGTACTAATTGTGTTGCTACCGATTCATGATGGAAAACTACTTTCTGTTGGTAGCTTAAATTAATTTACATTTACTATTTACCACTCCCGCCTAGAGAAAGGAAGCTTTGTGATCATGTACAAATTAACTAAAAATGGTATGTAAGCATCTGGATCACACAGCGGCTCTGAATTCTGAATGAGAGGATAACCCATGATAATGCATAGGCTGAATGAACAAGTGGATGGTTGTTGGAAAGATAACACTGATAATCACACTGAGTGAATGGGGATGCCTGGCTGATGATTAATATCTGATGAACATTTTTAGATTATTTATATGTGTTCTGACTACTTTGTAGCTACAGCATCTTGTGGAAACTGACATTGTTGCAGAGACGAAGGTGTGGTTGTGGGGAGAATATTGGATTAAAGTTAATAAGGCCTGTGTTCTGGGACCAAGTCTCCCACTAATGAGCTCTAAAATAAATGTCAAATTGCAAATTCTTCAAGCCTTCATTGTTGCATCTACCAGAAGGGAATAGTAATGCTCATTTTACCTATTTTTAACTAGGTTGTTGTAGGAATTAGATTCATTCCTTCCTTCATGTACATAATGAACACTTTAAGTCCCCACTATGAACTAGAGCCATATGTGTGACAAGGTAACAAATGGAAAACTACTTTGTAGAATTTTTGAAAACTTGCAGGGTTTTTGAAGACTGCAAGATAGTTTATTATTTTTATATTAAGGTCAGATCAACTCTTTATGTCCATATATCAAAGTGATTGATACCTTTAGACCTCTGCCAGTCATTCAGCTATAGAAAATATCAGCAATTTGTCTGGCTACAAGTTATAGTTGGAATGGACTTTGGCCACTCTGCCTCTGAGAAGATAGAAATAAAGTATTAGGTTCTAAGTGTGTGTGTGTGTGTGTGTATGTGTGTGTGTGTGTGTGTGTGCGCGCGCGCGCTACATAACAAATTGCAAGTCCCTCATGTTTTCAGCAGGTTTGCCAACCTTTGAGTTGAGTGCAGTCCTTTCTTCTGAACAATTTAACTTTGAGTGCAGAGAAAGTATTAAATTGAATAGCTTCCCCTCCAAATGGATTTGAATATGATACTTTAGAAAAAGATCCTTCAATCTACATTATTTTTTTTGAGAAATCAGGATTGTCCATCTCTCCCCTTGCAAGTGATTTTCTTCTCCCACATAATCATTTTCTTCCTAAATATCCTTTGTTACCTCCCAGAAAAACTAAAGATTTAAAAGTCATTTTAAAGGTACATCCAAGATTTCATAGCAATGTTTTATTTGTGTTCACAGTGCAAGATAAATCTGACTCTTTCTCAAATTTTTTTTTGGTCTTCATATGGCATCTGAAACAGTTGTTCACATTCACACATTTATGTTCTACCATATGCATACTGTGTGCAGCTCTGTTGTTTTAAAATATTTTATTGGTTTTCCTTTATATCTCAACTTTTGATGGGTGTCCTTGAAGAACTTTCATGAAAAAAATGTAAATGTGAATGATTCATTCATTTTGAACATATGTAACTATTTTAGGAGATATTCAGGAGATTTTACCCTACATGGAGTACACTGTTCTTAGCAGGGAATGTGCTTTATATTACTATTCTACTCACAGCTGGATGCCGCAGATGTATTAACACTGTAAACCTGTACTTTTTATATTCCATGTTTACCTTAATACATTATTTATATGTACTAGACTGTCCTGAATTTTTGGTGGTTGTTAAAGGGGGTTGATAGTTTCAGGAATTTCACTTTGGGGCATAGGTTAGTATAACATGGTTTTATATAAAATCTTGTCTTCCTCTTGATTTCTAAGTCACTGGAAGAATCCTTGACAAACTGATTGTTCAAAACCAGCCTTGTTAGTTGTAAGGCAGAAGCTGCCCCAAACCTCTCCTAGACCCTGCTATGTTTCCTCCAATTTTCCAGCAGGACTTGCTAGGTGATCCAGGAGTTCAAGAGAAAAAAAATTTTTTTTTCCGCCAAAGGGTTGAAACCTTATTTTAGAAACTTCTGACAATCTTCAGAACATTCCATATAGGTATCCTTGTGTTTCTCTTAGTATGAGTTAATGATTTGTGGTGTTTCCTATTAAAGAAGCATGAATGTATCTCTAGCTGTTACTAGAACATACAGCTATAAAATGTCATGAACTGTCCCATTTTTAAATTTACTTCTATCAGTGAATAATTTGTGTATGGGAAAAGGTTTGGCAATATTTAAATAGTTAAACATGAGAATACCTTTCTACCTTTTGTAATCTTCAAGATTTCATAACAATGGTTTTAACGCATTACTCTTCTAGTGTTATGGCTTGTGTTTTAACTAGGCAGATCAGCGAAATGTTTAATGTCAGTACTTTGTGTTAGAAATACCCTTTGAAAATATGTTAGAAAATATAAAGTTGTTTACCTGTGATAAAGAATAAGTTCATGATTGGAAGAATTATTGTTTTTCTTGTATAAATAATACTTCAGGCAGATGTTCAGTCTCACAGTGATGTTGGAAAGCATATTTTATGCAGCCTAAACACTATTTCTGTATTAGATATTTAAATGCATGAGGATAAATTCTAATTGCTTTTTGTTTAAAACAGAAACATAGAAAAAGCATTAGCCCCAGTTTGTATAAAATGTCTGCTGCAACTGAATTCATGATAGTTCATGAAAACCGAAAATCATTCCAATTTTGTAAAACTGCTGCTACTGGTTTTATCAATAAAGTTTTAGCAGATGGCTTATATGTGCATGTGTGAAAATTTTTTGTGTTAAAAAAAGATACAGTTTTGCAGCATCAACATGCAAATTTTCTGCGCCTGAATGATACTGCTTATTTTAGTCTATACAAAAAACCATTAACTTCAAAACCATACCAACTGCAGACATATATTTTAGAACTATAGGCATTACATTTATGATCCATATAATTTATTTGGTTTCTGAATGCTGTAGGCTTTTATGGTGAACACATATACAAAGCAATATATATCAGCTCAAAATGCTAAAGTATTGACTTTAAAATATGAACATTGGGTAAGTGAGGAGCTATATAAATGTAACAATCACCCGAATTAATGAAATTGTAACCCAAGAGGATTCTGAAAAGGCAAAATGTAGGTGTTCATGTACAAAAGTGTAATTCCTCATTAGAGAAGTTTTTGTCCAGATCACTTTTCCCTCTATGTACACGCAGTTCTAATAAGTTTACCAGGTTCAGATGAAACAAACTAGAAGTAGAGGGGGCTGGGCAATTATCATCAAACACCTATGTAGCACTAAAAACATGACTGACATCCCCAAAACAAAGAATATTTAAAAAATTCTATAGATGTTTCAGGGACATCTTATTTTTACCTTTTTCACATACTGTATTAGTTGAGGTGATTAATGCTATCTGTTGTAATAAACAACATTAAATGCCAGTGTGTTAGCATAAAAAAGGTTTCTCTCTCCTTCGTCTGGGATGTTTTTGCCCATGCAACTTGCTTTCCAGCAGCAACTCGGGGATTGAGGCTGCTTTTGTGAGTTGTCCATCCTTATAGACACTGAAGGAATATACTGCCATGCAAATGGGGGACGAAGAAGAGGCATCAGAAGCAAATTATATGCTTTAGGGGACAGGCTTAGAGGAGGTATTCATCTCTTCTGCCCAAACTCCATCTCTTCTGCCCAAACTGTCAATGGAGTTTGGATAGTTCCACCTATATTTAAGAAGGCTGGGGATTGTAGTTGTGCGCCCAAGAAAATGAAACAGTATTGGTAAGAATCTTCTAAGTCAGTATCTGGCACAACTTACATCTTTAAAAAAAGTTATTTCAAATGCTGTGGTGTTGGTAATTGATTATGGAAAGCTTGCTAATGACAAGCTCGTTTGTTGCTTAAGTTATTTTTAACCCATGATGGTACTAAAACACAATGGGCTAATTAAAGATTCCACTTGTACACTCGTAGTCATCACAGATTTAGAGCATTTCAACACCACTAAGGGATGCTGTTGCAAATAAAGACCATTTGAGTTCACATTTCCAAAGCCACAGGGCAAAGAGTTTTGAGCTGGTAGGCTGAGCAAGGCTAGGTATGTCTACATGTGTATGTGTGCTTGTAAATATGTATATGTTTGACGTATTGAAAACATCAAAGCAAATATAAAACCACAAGCAAAAAAATCACGCAGAGAAAACATTTTTTCTATATATTAATCTTAGAGTGTGTCATCCACAGAAACTCAAACTGGACAAATGATTGCTATCTTCTGACACTGCTTCAATGCAGGCTTACCCATCTTTGTTATAATAATTGAGACAGCCATCTATGACTCTGGTTCTTTGGGGGGTTTTTTGTCTTTTGTAGTAATTAAAATTTTTTTAAACTATCTCAAGTAGCATTTTATTGATGAATCTAACTGCATTGTATGTCTTGTAAACAACATCATCTCCTTATAGTTCACCGGGGGTCTCTCCAGAAAGATTCAAGGGGAAGCTTGGGTGACATTTCAGAGTGCTGATGAATTTTAATGTGTATTGTCCTATATAGTAAAACATCTCATTCTTTTCAGCAAACAAATTATGAATTAGCATTGCATCTATGGTCATTTTGAGGAGGAAGATTCAGTGGTGAGATTAGAATTTGGATAAATTCTAAGGTAGATCGTATGGGATTTTAGTATTTATTTTAAGATACAAAATTGTTTAATGAAGAATCTGTTCTAATCACTTACCAAGAGAATTGTTTAAAAATTATATCTACAGATAAATAGCCCAGTAAAGATTACAATCATACCTGTGTTCTATTTCCAGTTTTGCCACCAAGCAATTCTATGATCTTGAGATTACCTTGACCTTTACTTCATGTCTCCCAACATCTGTTACATTTCCTGAGGTGGTCCCAGAGGAAGAGGGGATTTGGTGCAATTATTTGGTGTGTTAAACTGACAACAGAAAAAGTTTCCTGGTCTATTTAGATAACGTATAACTCTGGAAGTACTGTCCATACTGACTAAGTTAGTTGGCTGCTTCCAGTTAGATTTTTTTTTCCTCCAAACAAGTAGAGTATGTGTTTATAGAGGATGATTTTACTTGACGAAGTTGAGTATTTTAAGGAAAGATGAAGCAGTTCATCTTGGAGGACCCAAAACCACTTTGGAGGACATGGAGAGAAGAGAATTAGCAGAGTATACGAAAGACTTTAAATTGAGTATTTCTCAATACTATTAAAACTCAGGTAGTAACCTTTATAAGATACTTTGGGAGAGGGAAAAACGTCTCATTAACAGAAGAAAACTATTTTCTGTGTAACAGACTTTCCCTCAACTCCCGTCTTCTGCTTGAGTAACTAAAACCACAGCAACTGGCAGCTGCCCTCATGGTCTGTGTAAATTCATCAACTTCTAGCTACATGGTTAAGGTGAAAACAAGGACCTCGAGCCAGACAGTGTAGATTTACCTATTCTCAGTGCTCTCGGCTTCCTTTGGTGTACCAGAGACACCATGTGCTACACACTTGGAACATAGTGTTAACTAGGTAGAGTTACTTTAAAAGCTGGTGATAAATATCGTGACATGGGATTGGTAGGGTGAATTGGGAACGTAATTAGAGGGCTCATCAAGCTGGTGGGAGGCTGTCAGGGGAAGCCGCTATGAGGAAGTGGTATTTAAGCTGAGATTTGAAGGCTGAGTAGGAGTAAGCCAGGTGGAAGGGAGGTGCATTAAGGCAGAAGAAACAGCTTGTGCAAAATACCTTGGGCAAGTGAGAACGCTCCCATTCAAGGAAATGGAAAAGTCCAGCGTGACTGAACCTTAAAGCGCAAGGGAAAGAGTCTCTTGAGATAAGCTGGACAGGAAGTTTGGAGGTAGGATCTTCTTCCTTACTGCAAATGAGAAAGAATTTGCAGTGGCGTAATCCTGAGAATCTTCTGGATTTGAAGTGTGCCAGACTCAAAGCCTTCTTTCATACCTGATGGCTGAAACTTTCACCGTATCTTCAACAGTACTACGGCTTCAGATAGGTAGATTTTAGGTCATCAGCTTAAGTAAACAAGCTGTTAAGTTTGCCACAGGCATTCAGCAGGTGGTAGGTGCCTAAGGGAGCAAGCAGGGGCCCCTGAGGGTTGTAGGGCCCATTTGCTTAGCGCTTCATCGTTGCAGAATGCCTGCCACCACAGGAATCAACGTAACACTGCACAGCAGCCCTGCCCTGGCTCCAAAGACAGCAACTTTTCTTTTTAATTGACTCCCAGAAGTGCTGTCTTCCTTCCAGGCTGTGGCCTGACTCTGTGGGGAACCCAGGAAGCGCTATGTCTCCTTCAGTGAGACACTCTCAGGACAACTTTTGGCAACTTTTCTCTACCAGGTTTTCCACCTTCCCTTCTTTAATTTGGCTCACTGGCTACAAAAATTTTCCTACTTTGATGTTTCAATCATTCCCCCAATCCCCAAGCAAATAACCCTATTTAATAACAACGAAAAAAGGTAAAATAAAATAAAATAAAAACATAGCTTAAGTGAGATATCAGAAATGATACAACCCTTTGGGTGAATTTGTACTAAAGTGTAAGTGGCTAAAACATGTATACCATCTCCAGTCTCCTTTATGAAAAATACCTTTGCTTTTGCACATTTTTATTTTAAAGAAGTGTACATATTGGCCCGAGGTTTTAATTAGCTGTTGGATCAAAACGAAGAGTTTCTAACCTAGACCACGGGAACATTAAAAAAAAAAAAAGAAAGAAAGAAAGAAAAAGAAAAGAAAAAAATCTTAGTCACCTTGCCAGTAGGCAGCCAAAGAAAGTGCCGAAAGGAATTAGACTCTGGACTGATTTTCATGGATCAGTTCGTATATCCCTGCACAAAATCTATCAACCGCTCAAACCTGCAGACACAAACACGAACACACTGGGGAGCAGAGTCCCAGAAGGCAGAAGATCCTATACTACTCATTCCCAGACGCCTCACCCCAGGTCACTCGCGCGCGCGCGCACACACACACACACACACACACACACACACACACGCCTCAGTCTCTCCCTTTCTCAGGGACACACACACACCCTCCGGCTCTCCCCTTCTCAGGGATCTACTCCAAGGCGAAGAGAATCCCAGCGGAAGTGTCGGGGTCTGAAAAAACACTTACCAAATCCCGCTGCTTCCTTGGTCACTGAAAGTGCCGCCCCACCCCTGTCCCCAAACTCGGTCTCCATACGGAACACCCAGCTAGGGCCTACAGCGAAGGATCCTGCCCCGGGCCCCCGCCCTGGGACCCCGCCCATCTCCCGCCGGGCCGGCGCCTGGCACCCTTCCGCAGCTCCCCAGCCCACTCTCCGGGATCCAACTCAGGCGCGCGCAGCCGAGACTCCTCTGTCGGGGGCTCTTTGTCCGCGCCCCTCCGCGTTGCTGCTCTCAACCGTGCTCCCTGCAGCCCCCGCCGGCGCACCCGACCCGCAGGAAAGTTGCTTGCGAGCTGCGGAGGGGCGTCATCGCCTCCTAGCAACGCTCCTAGCAACCGGATAACATCTGCTTCCTCTGGTCCAATGCGAGCCGAGAGCAGCTGCGCGCCCGCCTAGCGTTCCCAGCCCGGAGCGAGACGCGCTTCAGAGATCGGAGCACCGACCTGCAGGAGCCAGGCTGCCAGCCGAGCTGCAGTTGCCGCCGCCGCCGCTGTCAGCGCCCGTGTGGAGAGTGACAGCGCCGCGACTGCAGGAGTGAGCGCCGATCCCCGCGCCTTTACCAAACAGGTGCACGCGCCCATCGGGTGAGTGGACCCGGGTCGCAAGGTATGTCTGGACCCATCCAACCAGGTGCCCTTCTCTGGGGCTCCGAAAGGACTCGCTTCATTGAGGGGGTGGATAGGGGCGTGCTCCGGAGTCCCACCCAGCCCCCAGCCATTGAAAAGTGGCCAGCTGCTGGTCCCAAACAACCTGGTTTGATTTCTGTATATCATTTTTTAAATCGCGGGATTGATTCTTGGGCGAGGATTCCCCTGCTCGTCGCTGTTAGGTTAATGTTTGGAAGTTTTGCAACCTTCCTTGTTTTTCCTTTGACTTCGCTGCCTATGTGAGGCTGGGAGAGCTGGAGGCAGCAAGCGCCCGTGGAAAGCCTGTGGTTAAGAAGAAAATGACAAAGTGGTCTTGACTAACTGAATCAACACGTATGGAGGGCAGCATTCTTTTTAGGTCCTCCTCTGGCAAGGGTCCATTTGGCCAGGAGCAGCCGTTCACTGTTACCAAACCTCCTGAAAAGTAACCATAGTAACTCACCTCTCTTTTGATGAGATCCTCCTTATTGGCTGCCTATCTTCCTTCGGAAAGCTCATCTCTCTAAATATAGAAGATGATGAGATCTGCAAGCATACATTCATGTAGAAAAGGTGCAGTTAAACGTGGCCCTTTAAAGAAAAACTGTCTTCAGAGAAAAAGTGCCAGTTGGTTATTTCAAATCTTGTGAGAAATAATGTGTATTCCAGAGAAAGACTGAGGTAGTCTATTTTTGAGTTAACTGCTGGCTTGTTACTTTAGAAGGAATACTTTCTGAAATTATACAAAATCTGGCACTTAAAATATTAAAAATATCTGACTCTGATTTTTAAAAAAATCGACCTACTGATACTCTTACAAAAATCATCTCCCGAGCAAAGAACTGGTAAGATCAGTTATTCAGTTATTTCTAAATTTCTCAGGATAGTTAAGATTCCCCTCATGTTTAAACTTAAATCTGGAGAACACTGAAGTGATTGTGTGTGCCTGAAGGCTTATCTGTCTATCTATCTGATCTATCTATATCTATCTAGTCCAGATCAACCCCACCTCAAGCATCCTAGATAGTATCTTCCAATTGCATGCTTTCTTCTGACTTGAGAACCAGTCCATGTCAGGGCTGTCCTGACTCATCTGATGTCATTTGTGCCTGTCTTCTTGTTTCAAGATCTCAGGTAACCATTCATGAGCCTGAGGCTGTGAGAAATGCTCGCTGTGCAAAGGGGAACTCTCACCCGATTTTCTGAAGCTGTTCAAGAAATACACTCTTCAGATTGATTCAGCATTACCAGGTATTGACTAGCTTGAAAGAAATTTCTGTTTAAATATGTATCCAGAGAAATAAATGCTAATGTAGCATTACCATAACATACAAGATCAATAGAAGGGGTTGTTCATATAGATAGTTGCTGGGTCCATAGAGGTTTTCTGTAAAAAGGACATTTGTGGGCTGGCAGATTTTCCTCTCGAGGACCCATGGTGGGCCAAATTGGGTAGCCTGGTTCCGGGAACATGCCAAGCGGAAGCCTTCTGAGCACACAGGTGCATGTCTAAATGAAGGAAATGAAGAGAACTCTCCAAGTTGCAAAACGATTGTGGTGATGTTTTAAATCTATTTTCGTTAAGGTCATGATGATAGAAACATCTTAGGGTTAGACATTTTAAACTCAAATTTCAAGACTGAATATAGTCTTTAAATGAGAGTTCAGCCCTCTAGCATTGTGTAGCTTTCATATGTCCCAAGATATACATGTGCCATTCCTATAAGTAACCAGCCTAGCAAATTACAGTCAAATTCATGTAAATATACGATGCTTCATTTTGTCCTATTCCTCTCCTCTCCTTGTAAAATAAATACGTGAAAATTTTTATTTATAAGTCCATTTGAAAATTTACTCTGGTCTAGTGGTACAGATTTGTGAATACCATGAGACTCTGAAATTTTTGGTCTCTGTAGTCCCTTGTTGAAATATTTGTAGTCTAGTCAATTTTAAGCATTCAAGAGGAGCACTTGAACCATCGAAAGTGTTGGTTTGCTAGCTTTTTGCACTGCTGCCCTTCTTCTTTAATCCATCATAATGACTATATTTTATGGTGAGAAACAACTCCAAGGGGACTAATACAATTCTGTCATCTGCCTTGAGATGTGTACAGAGTTCTATTCATGCTATCCATCTGAGGAAAGTTTGAGTAAAGCAGTCACAATTATTGGTTCGTGTATATGCATTAATCATATGATTGTGTACATAGCCTGTCTCTTATGTAATGTGCATAAAAGTGGAAAATCATTCAGCAATTTATGTGAACTAGTCTGTGCTTTCACTGAGACCACTGCCAAAATCAAGAAGACCAAATGAGAGAGGTTTTTTTTTTTTTTGAGTTGGAGTCTCACTCCATCGCCCAGGCTGGAGTGCAGTAGCACGCTCACGGCCACCCCAGCATCGACCCACTGGGCTCAGGCGATCCTTCTGCCTCAGCCTTCCAAGTAACCGGAACTACAGATGTGCACTACAATGCCCAGCTAATTTTTAGATTTATTGTAGAAATGAGGTCTCTCCAAGTTGCCTGGGCTATTCTCGAACCCGTGGGCTCAGGCAATCCCCTCACCTCGGTCTCCCAAAGTGCTGGGATTACAGGCTTGAGCCACCATGCCCGGCTGAAAGAGTTTCTTAAATGTTCACACTGGTTCTGTCATGACTGTGTAATATGTAGAATATATAGTACAATATTGATGGACAGATCTATTTAAAAAGTCATTCATCAGAAATCATTATCATGGTATTTAGTTTTAAATAAATAAAAATAAGTCAAATGGCATCATTATAATATAAACATCTAATCCTAGAGGCATTGGTGAATATATAGAGTGTGAAAAAAAATTCCACCAATTTTTATTTAAGAATCTAATCAACCTCATCAACTTGAACACCAGCTGTATTTTTACATATCCTGGGTTATAAAGAGGGCATGTACTTAGTGTAAGGCTTGGATAAAGCTGATATCAAGAAGGCTAAAACTGAAACTAAGTTGTAATTTCAGGCTTCTTTCCTCATATATTCTATTTGGAAGTTTTTAGGTGAGTGTGAAAATTCTACATTCAATTTTATGCCATTTAACCTTCATGGAATTTAGAAAATGCCTTCAAACACAGAGAAATTAAAAACAAACAAACAAACAAAAAAACTTGTATCAAGAGGATGAAGCCCTTTCCTCCACACCTGGGCTCTCTACTGATGACTCATGCCAGCTGCCTTCAGGGGTCAAAACACTGACACACCAACAATGGCTCTAAAGCCAAGGAATAATCAGTTCAGATTGCTCTGTTTGTCAAAGCAATAGACTTCAGAAACCTAGAAAAAGCCAAAATAGAGTAATATCTCCAAAGTAGAGGTAGGAGTCAATTGACCAAAACCATTCAGCTCTGAAACTAAGGAAGAAGGATATCTTTGGATTTTGGAAGAGCCAGGTGTTGCCAATTCTCTTCTCCCCCCACTCTTAAAAAAATGTCTATCTAAATAGTATTAATATATTAATGTTTCCCCTTTTCAATCTAACACAATTGTTTTTGATGTTTTTCTTTTTCCTAACTATATGTATATAAATGGGCTGAAAACAGAGCTCTGTAGTTTACTGCAATAATTTTCAGTGGGGGGTGGGTGAGCAGAAGGATATTAATTAAAAGCACTATGAGTTTACTAGTACTGTGTTCAGTATTGCACGATAGTCATATTTAGAAAACAAAAAATTCTAGAAATTAAAGTGCAACAAAAAGTCTTCTGTGTAGAAGGAAAAGAGGAATAAATTTGAGGCTGGAAAATATCACCTGCAGGTGTGTATCAGAGTATGTATTATTCTTTAAGTGCTTGACAAAAGGAAACATGGCTTAGGAACGTCAAGAAAAGTTGCATATATTGTAGAGAAAGTCCTGACTCAAGAGCCTAGAATCTCAATTCTGTCTCCATGTGCTGTTTGGTTTACCACTTCATGGCTGACTTTCTCCATATCTAACATGGAAGATACAACTGTCTATGAGCTTAAGTGGATTGCTTGAGCTTGAACACAATGCAATTTAATAAGGTGCTTACAGCTCTTTGGAAGAAAGGTACCCTGTGAATGAATATTATTTCACTACTAGAGCAATAATAGGTGGGGACACAAATCAGGCACCATATGAGTGAGGGCAGAGAGTCCCCCAACTCCAGAGCAAATTCTCCTGTATTTTTAGTGAGTAAAATTAATGATTAGTTCCATATTTATGTTTTTCTACACGCCTTCTGTCATACCAGAAGCAGCGCTGGCCTGGTTAGATGATTTTGTTAATTATATTTAAGCAAGGGATGGTGGTGGTGGTGTTATAAATCTATAGATCAGGTACTTTTCAAGAGGTCACTGTCGTCCATAAGTTAGGAATGAGAACCCTCCTCTCTGAGCACCAGTCCTGGGAATCTAAGGCAGTTATAGCCTCCCTCTAGTTATTATTGGTAAGGTAATTCTTGGAACTCATATACAACAAAGTGGTTGCATGGCCAATTTTCTTTCTAATTCATTTCCACTTTCCAAGGTGAAAGGGAACATTATTCCTCAAAACAAGGAATGTACCTCTGGGGGTGGTTAATCACAGAGTTTACCCAAGAAGCCTACTGTACTCGGTCTGTATCATTAGCAGGGTTAGACCATGGCAGAAGTTGACTTTGGTGCAGAATTAAGGTAACTTCATGATAATGTGACTGGTCACATTCTACTTAACCTTTTAGGTTCAGAGACCATCTCCAGAAAAACAAGATAGGCTTATGGAACTGGTGGGTTTTTTTTTTTTTTTTTTAGTATTCTATGCCTTCCAAGCACACCTGTACTCTCATCATTTTGGAAGACCACACCTGTACTCACAGCACCTGTCACACCTGTACACTCATCATTTTGGAAGGCCAAGGCAGAGGGATTGCTTGAGGCCAGGAGTTTGAGATAAGACTGGTCAACATAGCAAGGCCCCATATCTTAAAAAAAAAAAAAAAAAAAAAGCTGGGCATAGTGGTGCATACTGGCAGTCCCAGCTACTCGGGAAGTTGAGATGGGGGGAAGATGACTTGGGTCTGGGAGTTCGAGGCTGCAGTGAGCTATGATTGTGCCACTGAACTTCAGCCTGGCCAACAGAGTGAGACCGACCTTGTTCCTAAAAAAAAAAAAAGGAAAAAAATTCCATGCCTGTGCCTGGGGTTATCCCAAGGACCATGGATAGAATCTAGAGAATTCTGCTGCTGGCATCTTGAGAAATGCTTCAGACTCATTGACTCTCAATATCCCTGGAAATTCCTAAGAAAGTCTTCCAGGAGCTGCAACTTGTTGGTTATTCTAAACTGCCAGGGAAGTCAATATTGTGCTTGGGGTGGATGATAAATCTGAAGAAACAGATTGCTCCATTGATTCAAAGCTAAAAACTGGCACTGAGTTCTGCTACCATGAAGCATATTATCTGAAAAGTGCTAAGCAGGGGCTTATGGGAGAGAAGGAAGATGGCTGATGGAATATTGTTAAACATCGACAAAGCTAAAGGTCTCCAGAAGGTGCAGCATTACAGCCTTGAACTTTGTACCCATCTGCCTTCTTAAATACACTCATGAATATTTCATGCAACCTGTGCTTAACACTAAAATAAGACAAATGTCCTATGTATAATGTAATGCTACTGAGTGGTATATGTATTTATGATTCCAAAAGAATAATAATAATAATAATAATAATACAAAGCAAAGTCACTGCAATAATAATAATACGTAACATTTATTGGGCAAAAAATCTGAACATTGATGACATAAACAGATTAAGTGCTTTTTGAACATCAACTCTTCTAATTCACATACAACCCAATGGGTTTGACATTATTCTCCCATTTAACAGATGAAGACACTTAGGCTCTTTGAGGTTAAATATCTTGCCCAAAATCAGTCGGCAAATAAACTGTGGAGCTTGTATTTGAACTAGTGCTGTTGGGCAGAACCAGAAGGTAATGCTAAAATATTTTAAGCTGTACAGCAAGACTTCAGAATGTGGCTAGCAGTGACCAACGGGATAACTCATTCTAAACAAAAGTGGTCATGACCCTTAGGGAGGGATGTCCAGTAGTTTTGCTACCAGGAAAGCACTATTTGGATAGGTAGGCAGCCCTTGTGCTTTTTAAGACTCGTGCCAGGTTAATATCATACAAAGATAAATCAATCAGAGATGGTGAATCTAAGGCCCATGATTTGTCTACAACCCTAGCCAGTTGTTGATCTGAGACAGAACCCACCTTCTTTCTGCCCATTGATCAATCTTTACCCCTCTGTCTGTGGCTAGGATGCACACATATAACAGGATGGATTCAACTGTGTTTTTTCAATGTGATGATTAAAACATTGTGGGAGAGAAAATAAAAACCCTACTAAAATTAACTCATCACTTCTTCGCTATGTCTCTGGCTTTTCAATCTTAGACAAAGAATGGATGCGTTTACTGTGGTCTGTTTTCTCAAAGTGTTTGTAAATTAATTTGTTGGATGATGTTTCCTTAATGTACTGTCCCTAGGTCACACACCAAATGAAATCACTTGTACAATAATAGGATTTTAGTTGTCTGGAGGCAGAAGTAGAGCAATAAGGAGGAACATTTGAGCAATCGTTTGTAATTGCATTTTAAACATTTATTTAAAGAAATATGTATAAATTGTACTACTAGAACTCTAATGACAGGGATGGTCATTCTATTCTGTGACTTTTAATTTGTTGTTTATTGAAGTTTTTATACTATGAAATGCCCTGAGCCTGGCATAGATATTTTATGTGCCCAGAGGTTATAACATTCAAAACAGTTTGAATATTCAAGCCAGCTTTAGCCATTTCACCTTCAGAGATAAATTTAGGCTCAGCCCAATTCACTTTCATAATTTATAGACTGTTCTCAGAGCTCAGGACACTGACTATGAAGACATAAAGTCATTTGACTTCTTCCATTTCATCAGTTTTATTTGACTAACAGGCTGGGTTGAGTTTTACTTTATAGTAGCAGAATAATAACAGATTTACGAATGTCTAGTCGATAATAACAGCCAGATTTCTTTGGATATTCAGATCAACTTTAATTAATTATCTAGATCAACTGGATGTTTAAAAAAACAATTTTGATTTCCTTCACCCCAAATGTAGCACTAATGGCAATAAACCAGAAACGTTTTCTTAGAGCTGCTGTAAAATCTATACTGTTTTTCCCAATTTGACCATTTGCAATATCTTCTTGCAGTCTTCTAACTCTAATTACAATTTAGTATCTCTGGGAGGCAGGGTAGTGGGAGTCAGAGCCAGGAGGTCAGGCTGTGCTTTGCTTCTATGTGATAGATAGTGCCTATTGGCACTAATAAGGGTTAGAATTTGATTGAGTGTTTACTATATGCTAGGCACAGTGCCAATCACTTTCTATGAATTATCTCAATGATCTTATAAGCCAGTGTTATTTCTGTCCCTACTTTACAAATGAAATTTGTAGAGAGCTGATGTAATTTGCTCAAAGTCATGCAACTGAGAAGTGGCAGAGATGGAATTCAAACCCACTTTCATCTGACTTTGAAATCCCAACTGTCAACCACACACCAGACTGTAAATCACTAAACTCTTCTGTCTGAAGTGTCCTCACCTGGACACTGAGAAGACTGAACCTGGTGATCAATAGTTTCCAGCTCTGAATTTTTGAATTCTAATTCAGCCAAGAAAACAGATATGGGAACTTATGTTTGCTAAATACTTTAACCTAAAAATGGCTAGAAGCATCCTTCAAAATTTGAAGCCAAAACCATTGTAGATAGCTGAAAAGCCTGCGAGGGAGTAGTTATTAAACTGATACCTGCTGTAAGGGCTTTGTAGCATTTCAACCCATGGGGGTGTTTTTTAAGAGCAATAAACTAAGTGGCTAAATATTTTGTCCATGGAGGAACTGAGATTCAATTCTAGAACTTCTGAGAATGTTCTCTGTATTTTCAAAGTCTGATACATTCTATATCTTAGACTATAGCCTGATAGAATCTTTGTGAATATGGGAATTGTTAGATGTGGTGGTTTTTGGTCTTGATCTGTTAAATCAAGATATCTTCCTTGGAGGTTCACTTGGAAGCCAGAACAATAAGTTTATTTGACATTTGTTTCTCCAAGCAGCCACCTGCCATCTCTTGTATCATTCATTAAAAGGTTTTTGTCTTGGGTGGGATGGGGGATGGGGGTGGGAGGTGGGGGATGGTGAGAAAGCAGGAGTTTATTAAGACAGAAGACCTCCAAGCAGGAGGGGGCCAGAAACAGCGTTGCCTCATTAAAAGGTTTTTAATTGGCCATAAATGGTGTAGATATCATTGCATTACTTAGGAAGATAAAATGAGCACACATTTTTAAAAGATACATATAAGAAAATCATGTTTGCTTGTGGCAAAGTTACTCTCCTCATTTCCAGATCTTTCCTCTCTCTCTCCTACACTATAGTAATTTATTGGGCCTTGTTAAAAAAAATATTGGCCTGCCCAACTGCAATGTTAATAATAGCCATTGATGCTTCTTGATTTGAACCCAGGAACTCATGTTGAAAAGTGGCTTCATTCTTCACTATTTAGTTAAAGTGCAGTCTGCCTTTGCTCATGAACTAAAGCATCTAGGCCAATGTAGGGAAGCAACACCAAGAAACACAAACACAAATCAGTTATGCCAATTGCCTGGCGTTCTGTGGATGTGGCACTCAGCTGATAGACCAAATGTTCTGCATTCAACCTGCTGTTGTAGAGCCCCTGCTATACCTGCTTAACGCTAAAACGTAGAGGTTCTCAAAATGCGATCCCTGGACCAGCAGCAGCAGCACCTAGAAACTGTTAGAAATGCAAATTCTCTGCCTAGTTCAGACCTACTGAATTAGAAACTCTGGGGGTGGGACCCAGCAATTTGTATTTTAACAAGTCTTCCACATGATTCTGATACACTTTAACATTTGAAAACCACTGTGACATCAATTATTTAAATAGTCTAAAAAGAAGTAAAAGAAATTGTCCCATGTGGTAACCCAGAGCCTCACCTAATTATTTGACTAAGTCCTTTAAAAATATATCTACCAAAATGCAGTTTATTAAAATATAGCCCCTGAGAAAACTGGGTTCAGCGATGCTTGGTTTTTGTTTTCTGTGCAATCAGTGTTCTTTTCCCCCTATCCTTTTGAAATCAGTGAAAACTATATAAGTTGGGTTTGCTTGTTGAATTCAGAGATTGTGTATGTACAGTAGCAACTATTGTCAGTTGTGAATTATCATTACATATTAGTTTCTTTTTACATCAGACACACCAGTGGTTTTAAATTCTTGATTCCCTTAACAAAACATACCAGCTCTCACTTAAGCCTTTCTTGGGTTATAATCCTCAGTGATACCAGTGAAAATGTGGAATGCTTGAGGAGTGATTTTGAAGATTTTCCTACTGATTCAGGAAAACCCTCTAGCTACAAAATGTTACAGGAAGATTTTGTAGCTCAGATACCACTAAGTTGGAGGAAAAACTAGAAAAGGTAGAATCTTGAACAAATTTTTAATATGTAATCTTATGAAAACAATATTTTAGAGGGAAACCATCAAATGTCTTCTTGTAAATCTATTTAACCAATGCATAAACTATTCATTATTTTGTGAATTAGATGGTTTTATCACAGAAATATTTGAGGATGTGTGTTAAAGGTAAAATAAATTCTGATTAGATATGAACTTTTTTTTTTCTGGTCTGGCCCTCTGAGGTTGAATGAGCACTGAACTGGATTCAGTTTGCTTTCTACATTCATTCAATGCTGTCTCTGAGAAGCAGCTTGTCTTTTGCCTCCTTTTTTAATGATACAAGCGCCACCTAGAGTACATTCTAGGAACTCCCTTTAAACCAAACCACTCTTCCGAAAATTGCCTTTTGGATCTCTGTCCTTCCTTAAACAAGTAGCAATTGTATTTTAAGGGAGAAAACAAAGGTCTTCATTTTCAGATACTATACCAAGGTCAAGTTTGCTAGTCAGAACACTTCCTAAATCTTTCATTTACTTGATTAATTTACTCCATTAATCATGTGCTAGAATGATGGCATCATTTTTTCATAAGGTTTTGTCTATAGATACACAGTTATTTCTTCAAAGTGTATTTTATACCAATTTGATTAACCCAACCACACTAAATGTCCTCTGTATATTAACTAAAGAAGTGATGAAAACATTACTTATCTCCTCTCATTACATTTGTGAAATGAAATCGATTTGTGAATACATTTCAAATCTGGGTGTGTTTTGACATTGTGACATAAAATTAAATATCATATTGGTATTTGATTTTTGAGAGGCTACTTAAGGAAACAAACATAATCTAGAACATCTATCTTGGTCTGAATGGTGGCATTTTCCTGCCTGCAGGTTTTTCAATCATAGGACAGTTGCTATTGACCGCTTCACCATGTTGCTTAGTGAAGAGAGGATGCTAATTTCTGGGGTCACCACTTTATTTTTACATGTATAATTTTTACCGTAAAATACTCTTTGTCACAATAAAATCTGACTTCTCCCCAATTATTTTATTTGTTTAGCTTATCCAACGAAAGTATTAACATATACATTAACAACGTCGAAAGTAGCCTACTTTAAGCGAAAATATGCAGAAGAAGAAGATTTACATCAGGATTACCATGGGTATTTTCCAAAAGTAAGAATTTACTTATTATTTTTTTATTTTTATAAACATTGTCATAGCAATAAGCTATATTTTTCATTTTTCTGAATACAGACTCAATGACTGTGTTTGCTTTCTAGCACCTGATATTACCTGAGGACAGGACTTGCATTCTCAAGCTTTCTCTGGAGAAGCTCAGGTTTCTTGAAGACCCAGAAACCTACTTAAGAAGGTCTGTGTTAATTAACAATTTGCTGAGGAAGATACATCTAGAGACGGAGAAAGAGAGCTATGAATACTTTAAAGAAGCCCCCTGTTATAAGACTGCTTATTCTGATACAAGAAAACGGCTGAAGTTTATGGTACAGGAATGCTGTTCTCAGTCTCTCTATTACGAAGAGCTGCATTCGTATCATATTGTGCCTTATGCTTCAGAGAATGCCATTTATGGAATGGGCTACACTAGCAGCCACTTGGAGCAAAATTCTCAGTTGCTTATTTACAAAATGAATTAAAGTAACTGTTAAGTCCATTGATACTTTGTTTCTAAATGCCTGAATTGTTTATAGTGAAGATGTTAATATAAGGCACTAGTTACCAGTGCACTTGATATCAAAGATGAGATGCATGCTGAACTGATTTGAGAGAACCATGGTTATTACTCAACGGTCCTCAGTATCATCAAATTGAATTGAAAATATGTTCACATATTATAAAGCAGTGAATTAGTTCTTTAGAAGCAAAGATTTTTTTTAAGATAAGGTGTGTAGGAAGGGACCTATATCAAGCTGTTATACAGATTTAAACTTTTCTTTTAAACCCTCTATTTCTAAATTCTGCCAATCTTAGTGGAAAGTAATAAAAAGTAACAGATGAAATTGATAATGCCATCCATGACCCTGAGGATTAAGGGTGGAACAAATTTAGTTATCTGTCAATGACAAGAGGAAGGGTTGATTCTCGCTGAAGTGCTTTGGCTTGTCACGCATTGTGCCAAATAGTTGTTTGACATCATTCTTCTTTTACCGTTAGTAGCAACTCAAGATGGGGCAAGCATACACTGCAACTTAACTGCTGAATGTAACAACCGATTACTCCAAACTGATTCACTTTACTTTTTTTTTTGTTGAGGGGGTGGAGGTCTTAATAGACTTTTCTCTTTAAAAGTGACATTCAATGAAATAGCCTTGCAGATCTGCTTATCTCTAAGTTCTACGGGTTGGTTAAAATCTGTGGTGGGCCTTTAGTTAGAAGTTGGTTTTATTTATGATGCCATTAAAAAAAAATAGGCTGTGAAGCTCAGGAAAAGGGTAGGCAGGTAAAATTTGTTTTTAATGGGTTGATAATTTTTAAAAACCTTATCTGCAAAAATGGTGAGAACAACAGAAATTCTACATGATATTATTTCTTCATCTAGTTAAGAGTGCATTTAAGGCTATGGGATGAAACTATGCACTGATTTTTGTATAATCGTTGATAATTCTCTATTTGACAAAATGTTTCAGAATGCCTTTAGTGGTAAAGTTTAGATAAGTCCCTATATTTTGCAATTTGACAGATAATTATTTAACAGGTTGGATAGATCCATGAAATTGTTTGGAGTGGTTCATCACGTTCTTTGAGGTTTGAGTGAGATGTCTGGTTTCAATGTCTGGAGTTTTGTCCCATGGAGCATATCATTTAAAGAACTGTCATTAGCTGATAAAACAGATTGGAAAGTCTAGGTGCCAAAGGTGTATTTAAGAAAATACCAAAGACTCACAAATGAGTGTTAGGAAGACTATGATAATGAAGCGAAGAATCTAAAGTAAACATTGCACAGGACACAGAGGAATGTGGCTGAAGTTTTGGAATGATTTGCTTGATGTGCTTTCAGAGCACTTTATCCATAATGATAACAATCAGGGACATGGCTTTAAATGAGAATACTACAGGCTTTTAGTGATCATCGGCCTTTGAAAATTTAAATATTGTGACATCAACATAGTATCTTCCCTAGCTGAAGGCCAACTTGTAACTAAGAAGGCCTTCTTCTACTCAAAATAGTTTTGTTTTCAGTTTTGATTAAATACTTGGTCCTGCTAATGAATCACCAGGGTGATTATCATGAATGCATTTGTTATAAAGAATACTGGTGCCCTAATTACCTCGCACTGTTGAAGACTACATAGACATACAATTAATAAAAGTGTGAGGCTTATATTTAATTGCTCAATCAAAATTAGGAAGAAATGCTTTAGAAAAACCTAAAAGTTATAATTTAATTATAAAAGATAATTTAGTAAACGGTGAGATAGCTTTGAAATACACATATAAATATTTAAAAATTAAGATAAAAATTTGGCACCGAAGTCTAAAAATCTTATTTCACTGGTTAGAAAAGACTTTATTTCTTAGATCACTTCTTTTGATATATTGATTTATTAAACAATGAATATATTAATTGAAAAACTCCAAATTTTATAGGCTACACAATCATATAATTTAAAAAATAGAATTAGCTTTCCAATACTTTAAAAATATTTATTGAAATGAACATTTTGGTTGGTTTAGGGAAGTATGAGAAAAAGACACCAGTGCTATTAGATGTGACTTGTAAAACTGCCACATATTGAAATTAGTTGAGGATAGAAATATATATACTTCGGAATACAAAAGAGAGGGAGCAAAGTAAATATCAAAAATGTGTGAAATTGTAATATTTATTGTATTTCAGAAATCTTAAGCAAAGCAAGAACTCTTGAGCAATGAACCAGTAGCAGATGTAAAAGTCAGTTTTATTTGATGGCATCATTAATGAGCTCTCTGATCTACACATTCATATGTAGAGAAGGAACTGTCTTAGAAACCAGCGATATTTGTGAATATGCTTTTAAAAATATGTGTTGTTTTTAAAACAGTTATTAAAATTTCTTGTAGGGCATTTAATTTTTTCCCAATAAACGACTCATAGATAAGGGGTTGACTAATGTTATCTTGATTTAAAAAATAACTTGTATGTTAACTATGTAAACTTGTCTGAGTTAACTAATAGACTACTGGGGTTTTTACAATGGCAAAATGTTGTATAGGGAGACCCTATATAGGCTTGCTCTGCTGCCTCTACTCAGCATGCTCGATTATGGGAGAAACAAAAGGTGGGAGATCAGTTACACCTTTTTTGAGCTGGGCATCTTTTCTTTGCTGACAAGAGCCATCCTTAGGATAAGGAAGAGAGGTAGAAAGTTGTGAGCCTTTGGTAAATGTTGATCACCTGTGGGTGCCCAACTAGCTTAAAGGACAACGAAAGAACATAAAAAGACAGAAGAGGTGAAATAGAAAAAAAAGGGAAGAAAAAAAGGGGGAACAGAGAAATAAGGAGTAAGAGTAGCAAGTCAAAGAAAAACTTGTTTCACATGAGTGGGTTGCTTGCTTGCTATAAGCAATTTTGTTTTCCCGTGTCTGCCATACTCCCAAAACAACTGATACCCACAATGTATTGATCCTTTCTTTCATCCACCCGTAATGCATAAGACAATTCTATTAACATATATACTACTCGAAATGTGCTATTACTGTAAAATCTCCCTAAAACTGAGAAAATAATTGAGCTGAGGGAAAGACTAAATCATGAGCCTGTGTGTCAATGGATAAGCTCAAATGCATTATCTGGTTTCAAGGTAACACCCAAGATTTAACAAATTCAGTTACATAAGTGAGTGATGTACATTCAAAAACTCAGCTGATTCAGTTTTGTTTCACAAGGTAAGAGCTCTTTATTGGGAGTGGCATCTGCATTTCTCTCTTCCAAACCGAGACAGTTATTAAACACATATCTCTAAAAGTGTTTGCAGGCGAGAAGATGCACAGGGAGAAAGAAAGTTCTACTGACCTAGATCTTAGCGTAGAAGGAGGGCGTACATTTTGCTCTGCAGCATATTTATACTTGAACGCATCATAGAAGGTCATTTCCCCACAGAAGAAACATGGCTGGTCTTAGCACATCCCTGGGGCATAGCTGTGGGCCTAGTAGGGAAGCAAAACAAGTATGGGACAGTTCCTTCTTCCCTCACATCTCTAGCTTTCATTTTCTTTTGCAGGACAAATCAAGTTAAAAAGTTATGTCAAGGAGAGCCTTAAAGGAGAGAGGGAATCGGTAAATCACAGCCTAAGAGTGGTGTATGGTGTGAGCAGGGCCAAAGGGGAAGCCTTCTTTAATTTGCTTTGTGCTGGTGAATTGCTTGAAAGAACTTTGGGATTTCTTAACACCAGGTACTGGAGCCATTCTCCTCCTCCTCTCCCCTTGGCTTCCTCTTTTGAGTCACAGCCTGACCCCAGGGTTTGCAGTACACTGTAAATGGAAATTATAGTTCTATTCTTCATCCCCGCCTTGCCCCAAGCATTGATAGTGATTTGCTCAAAGATACTTGGAGGAAAGCAATAATTTGCAGTACTGGCTGAACTCCTTTGGGAAAGGGTTTCCAGAGTGTTTCAGACAAGAATTCATCACAGTAACATGGTTATGATTGGCTGGCCACAATTCTTCTTGAAACTACTGTTCTTAGTCATGAAGTAATTGTTTACTAAGGTAATCTTCATGTTTCGAGAATTTGGTGTAATAGTTAACAGTTGTGTATGTTTTGCTAAAGACACTACCTTGTGTTGGAAGCAAAAGAAGATTGTGTATAATTAATTCAAGCAGTATATGAATATTTATATAATATATGGTATTTTAATTTACATGTTTTTATTCTCAAACTTCATTACCATACATCAGTAACATGGTAAGCATCAGGTTTTTTTTTTTAATTAAGTAAACTGTGTCTAAAAGTTGTTGTTACATTCCTGGTTGGATATTTTGGGCAAAGTTTTCCTATTAAGGTAATTCTATGTTTCCCCAAGGATTACCCCATAACTGGGTGGATTAAAAATGTTACTTTACATTAGTGCTTTTCAGATCTTCTTGAGCATATTAGTCACTAGGGATCTTGTTAAAATATGAATTCCTGGCCAGGCATGGTGGCTCACATTTATAATCCCAGCACTTAGGAGGCTGAGGTGAGAGGATTGCCTGAGCGCAGGGGTTCGAGATCAGCCTGGGCAACTTGGTGAGACCTCATCTCTACAATAAATCAAAAAATTAGCTGGGCATGATAGTGCATGCCTGCAGTTCCAGCTACTTGGAGGGCTGAGGTGGAAGGATCACCTGAGCCCAGCAGGTCGAGTCTGTGGTGGCCGTGAGCATGCCACTGCACTCCAGCCTGGATGACAGAGTGAGACTTCTACTTAAAAAAAAAAAAAAAAAAAGATTCCTTTTGGTAGTGCTAGGATGAGGCCTGAAAGTCTTTATTTCTCAAATCTCCCCGGTGATGGGGGTGCTGTCAATCTGTTGACCACACTTTGAGCAGTGATATTCTGCATCATGTGAGATAAATACACACTCAAGCCTATACTCTTATACTTTCAAAGAATATGTGTTCATGTCTGTTTTCCATAGAATTTTTTCTCTTAAGAAATACGAGACACAAATATCATAAAGCCATAAAACTGGTTTTCTAAATTTGCCACAAATATTGTAATACTCTGTATCTTAAAATACAAAGAAAGTTATTTCTCTTACTAGTTTTTTCTACACCAAGTGCAGGAAAGGAACATGGGTGCAGTCATGCACCATTCCTATCAGTCAGGTAATGACATATGGTAAATTTTTCCTCTTGATTCCTCTTGATTATACTCAGATAAAGGAGCTCTATTATTAGGAGCTTCATGAAAGAAAAGATGAATTTTTTTTAGAGTTAACATGAATTTGGCAATGTGTTGCTTGGCAAAATCTGAGAAAACCTTACAAAAACATTCTATAATAAATTCAAAATTCTGGGTAGCTGCATAGGCTGAAGTTTTTGGTCAACCTGAGCTGATAGATGACACCTGGATCTTTCACTTTTTGTCTTGAACTCTTTCTTGAGCTTTATTCTATGGGATATCCTTTTCCTGCTGTGAATTTTCTGTTTTTCCTTGGTTGTTGGGGTCTCAATAAGGGTTGGAAAATTGGTGTAAATGAGAGAGTTGCATACGTTGTCTAATTTGAGCATGCCAAGTGATTTTTGTCAGGCTCTCTTTTGGTCATAAAATTTTGGTATAGCTATTGTGAACTACAGTGTCATAAATTTGTCATAAACCAATAATGAAGAAAGAAAAGCAGAAATTTATTTCTCTGGGAATGCACTCAAATATCAAGCAGATGGTGTTCTACAACATTTATTTGGGAAAATGTGTATCTGTTACATAATCTGAAATATGTCTTTTTCACATTTAAAAATATTTGGGTCATGATTTAGAGTTTTTACTGGATTGTTTTTTTAAACTGAGAGGAAGAAGAAAGGTAGCTGTATTTTAAAACATATTTGACATGTTACTAATAAAATTTTATTTCTGGTGAAGTATAGGTGCCTTTATTAAGTAGGGGAGGTGGGGACATGAACATTTGGCAGCTGCTATGTGTCCCTTAATTCTAGAGGCTTCACTTTAAGGGCATATGGTTATATATATTTTTTTCTGCAGTTTGTTTTCAACCCAAAGTTTGCTTAAGGATTTGAAAGACTTTTCCAGTCTCCTGGCACATTTTCTTCGCTAAGACTGACCCTGAAATGGTTTTTAGATAGCACAAGTCAAAAACAAAGTAACAGACATCATCACTCTATTTGGGCCTTATTTATACACATTACAACTGTAAATCTCAGAGTCAAACACAGTTCCTCTACCCACAGAACAGAAGCAGGTGTGCACATTGGGTCTCCATGGAGGCATTAAATGAACTGGACAGATAGACTGCACCAGAGAGATTGAGTCCTTCTCCTTCTAGAAGGAGACTGTTGTCAGCTTTCTAAACCAATGACTGCAAATGTCCCTACAAACCACTGACTCGTCTGGGGCACCAGTGCCCATGTAAGGTATTTAGAAGCGAACGGCCTTTTTCTGGGTATATACAGCAAGACTAAGGCTTAAGTGAACAGTTATTTGAGCAACCCGGGAACTGACCCATATACATGACAGAGATTTTGATGTATGTGTTAGTAGAAACTTAAACACAAATGGGCGAACACATCCAAGATGTTAGCATAAAGAGCCGATTAGCCAATGCTAACCTAAGGAGCCAATTTTCCAGCAGTAATGAAACATCCTTGTAGTTTATATTAGGTAAGCACTTAGGACAGTGCCTGGAATGTATCTGGTAGTAATAAATGACGTTGTCCAAGTGACTCTTAGTCTTTTCTTTTTTAAAATAAATGTGTTTTTTTCCCATTTGTGTTCTACTTTTAAGTGCAAAAGTGGGTGAGTATGCTTTTCTATCAAAGATTTATGGAACACACACAAACACACACATGAAGACACTACAAGTTGCAGGTGGATGGGCTTCTTTATCTATCATTAAGAAGTAAAAGAAAGCATGAATAACTGGAGGTGCTCCTCTCAGTACACTTGGAATCGGCATAAGCATTTCAAGCCACATCAAGAAGCTTAAATACAGTGGGAATTGATGGTAGTAATGACAATCAAGTTTTAACCTCAAAACAAAGATCTGCCACAAGAAAAGAGTTTGTCATCTCTTTTTACTGCTTTCATCTCCCTACACTACTTCTCCATATGATTCTACCCTGTCCTGGCCCATGGCTTTTATTCTGACCTGATTGATGTCACTGAAATTGATGAGTATGTATGGCAAACTCTACCAGGACAAATCTTTTGAAAGCCTTGGTTAAACCATCCTAGTTGTTTCTTCATATTGTCGTGGTCTTCTTACAATTCTTCCATGTGTTCCATAGTGGAGGAACTACCCTCAAACATTTACTTATCTGGAAAGTATTTTTACTGTTCCTCATAGATTTTAAAATTAGAAATGTTTGTTAACAGAGCTGTGGAAACTCAAGTTACACAGAATTGCCATTACCTCCCACAAGGCAAAAGAAGAGATATCAAATGAACTGTTATTAATTTATGCATACAAGTAGAATATAGCACCACTTTAGCCAATTATGGTCACAGAATTCTTATAGTTTATGAGGAAGCCAAATACAGAAGTTTTATCTGTATGTCTCATATTCCTTTTTTTTTTTTAAATTGGTTTGTGATACAATATAGGTCACAATTCTTTAATTAGCAAATTAAAAATACTTCATCCTCTTTGGACCTCATTGGCAGGAAGTCCAGTCTTTCTCCCAGGAAAGCTTTACCCTCAAGTGCTCCAGGACCATATCCACTGGTCATGAGCCAGCTGCAGCCTGTCATAAGAGAGCAAGACCCCTTAAGATGTCTAACCTCGGCAATCAGAGGATCCTGGGACTCAAGTGTCAATATGATTTCACCATGGAAACCAGGCCCTTCCAGGGCAAGACCTTACTGCTTGTTACCGTGAAGCTGTCTCCTTACAATGAAGCCTTATCCGAATTGACTTACTTTTATAAAACACACAGACTAAACTCCTTTTCACATCAAACTCCCCAAGGAGTTTTTCTCTGTTGATATTAAATAATTAAGAGACCTAAATAAACCAGCAACTGTTGTCTCTGTTTAGCATTCAAAATGAGCCAATTGCAAAAGCTCTTCACTCTGTTGTAGTTGATAGGCCATTAGGAGCTGGAAAAAAATCTAAAACACGAAGTAGTTCACTGTCTCTAGTTTGAATTATGTCCATTTTCCCGGATCCCTGCATAATTGAATGGAAGTGAATTGATGTAGTCAGCAGAGATGGAGAAAGCTTTCTGCCTGGGGATGAGAAGCAGTCTAGTTGGGGGAAAGCAGAATCATGGAAGCAACCTGGGCAGCGGGTACAAATGCACCAGGGACTTAAATATTTATTTATGTATTTAGAAGAAAAGAACCCTGGGCATAGACCCAAAACCTGAACAGTGTTATTACTTTTCCTTCTTTGAATTTGCTGTAAGGGTGTGAGCACCCTTCAGACAGGTGGCTGAAATGATCGCTACTCAGTTGTGTATTGCACAAAGAATTTATTTTTATTGATCTGATTTAATCTGAAGAAACTTTTATGTTTATGTACATACTACTGGCACACTACCTTACAAACTTGTGTCTTATTACCTTGGAACAAAAACTTAGTAACGGTCCTGGTGATGAAGTTAGACTTCATCCAGAAGAATTGAGGTGATATTCTCAGCCAAAAGCAATATTATGGTATTGAAAAAATTCCCTCAGAGGTGGTGACGATACACTCATTAATACATGAATTATATTATGACAACCCTTAAGGGTTCCAGCCCTCTCTCTCATAGTGACACTTTCCAAGACAACTCTGCCTATAAAACAGCCCACAAAGAGAGTTTATAGCTTAGCTGTTGACTTTTAACCTTAACTTCCCATTCAAGCTTGTAGGGAAAACATCATATTAAATCTACTTGCCTCTCTGGGTATTTCTTGTTTCCTGAATGATTAAAACCTCTTTCTGAATTTTTACTTATCTTCACTAATAGGGCTCATAGATTGGCTTCTCTTAGCTATTTATTTGTAGATTCATGGAGTCGGTTGTTGCCTGGGATACCGAGATTTAAAAAATATTATCCTGGCCCACAACAAGCTAAAAAATAGAAAGGATAAGAAAAAATATACACAGGATTCTAAATCAAAATAGATTTGCCTAAATTGCATGAGAAAAACAAGATTGTGCTATGAAATAATGGAGAGATTCTATCTAGTTGGGAAAAACAGGCAAGTATTAATGAAAAAATGAGTTCAACAACAACTTTGAAGAAATGGTAAAATGTTAATACTGTGCAAATGTGTGAGTGGTAAACTGTTAATAGGCTGAGAGGGGAATCAATGATCAAAGAGACAGAGCTGGGAAAGCAGGGGTAAGATTGGGGAATGATCTGTATTCTGGATTAGCTAAAGGACAGCATGGTGGTGAGGAGCAATGAAAAAGAATACCACAAAATAATTAGGGAATATTTTGTGGAAGGCTTTGAACACCAGGGTGAGGCAATTTAATGTTTTTTTGTAGATGATTGGGAGCCTTTAATAATGTTCTTGGTGGCTCTTTGGGAAGGTTAGTCTTGTAATAGTATGTATTTAATGTATTGGAACAAGGAAATACAGTAGATGGGAAGTCTATGAGGTAATGAAGATGCTTGCTACACAAAGAAATAATGTAGTGGAGATGGAGATGGCAAGATAGTTATGAGCCATTGCAGAGTTGCTAAATGTTTGGATATGGTGGATGAGGAAAAGAGTGACAAGTAATTCTGAAGGTGTGGACCTGCATTGTCCAATAGTGTAGCCAGGCACTAGCCACTTGAACTGTGGCCAGTCTAAATTGAGATGTACTGTAAATATAAAATATACTCGTAGGTGATTTGTTAGGCTGTTAACTTGGGATCTTTCTATTTTCTTCATATGTGTTTGTAGAGATATGAATTTCCCTCTTAGTACTGATTTCATGGCACCCCAGAGGTTCTGGTAAGATGTTTCTTCATTTTCATTTGTTTCCACGTATCTTTTAATCTCTGTTTTGATTTCCAAGTTGAGCCAGGGGTTGTTTAGCATCATGCTGTTTAGTTTGTGGGGTTTTGGGGAGCTTTGTTGGTGGTGTTATTTATTTGTATTACACTGTGGTCTGAGAAGATGCATGGCAGGATTTCACCTTTTGAAATTTGTTTATACTTGATTTATGGCCAAGGGTGTGGTCAATCTTAGAGTACATACCATGTAGTGATGAGTAGAATGTATATTCCGTGGTTTTTGGGTGGAGTAGTCCATAGGCAAAATATATGAATAGACAGTTCTCAAAAGAGGACATATGAGCAGCCAACAGATACATGAAAAAATGCTCAGCCTCACTAGTCATCAAAGAAATGCAAATTAAAACTATACTGAGATACTGTCTAACTCCAGTCAGGATGGCTATCATCAATAACTCAAAAAACAACAGATGCTGTAAAGGATGTGGCAAAAAGGGAACACTTCTACACTGTTGGTGGGAGTGTAAACTAGTGTAATCACAGAGTGGTGATTCCTAAAAGATCTAAAAATCAGTCTTCCATATGACCCTGCAATCCCCCTACTGGGAATATACCCAGAAGCACTCAAATCACTCTATAAAAAAAGATACCTGCACACATATGTTTATTGTAGCATTGTTCATAGTAGCAAGAACATGGAACCAACCATGCTGCCCATCAAAGAGGCCTGGACTTAAAAAATGTGGTACATATACACAATGGTATATTACACAGCCATAAAGAAGAACAAAATCATGAACCTCACAGCAACCTGGATGGACTTAGAGTCTATAATACTGAGTGATCTTTCACAGAAATAAAGAACTGAGTATCACA
>CAUYQG010142304.1:0-11381 GCA_963574415.1 Tarsius wallacei
GCCTCCCAAAGGCACGGGATTACAGGCTGAGCCACCAAGCCCGGCTCTATTTTCTTTAAGAAGAAAATTAATCTGCTTAGCCTGAATATATTGCTTTGTTGCATATTTTTTCTCAAGTTCTTATTTAATAAAAAAAAAAAATCACCCAAGAACACTCAGTCACTTAATCCTAGCCATCTGTCTTATTTCCCTCACCAGTAATCTGTCCTTTACAATCCCCTTGATTCCATGTCTGCAAGAACTTGATTGCTAAATATTTTTAACCTTTCCCTTGTATATGGTTTTATCTGTTTCATATTATGTAGCGTCATTTGCTCCTCAGTTTCAGTGCTTCAAGTAAATGTGTGCTATTCATTTTCAACTTTTTAACAAAGCAAGGAATCCTTCTTTATTTTCCCAATAGCTCAATAATAACATTTTTACTTTATGCATGTTCAGCTATACTCTTTATGGATTTTATTTATTTGCGTAAGATACTCATGTACATGGAATGCGGATATGCTGATATCTATTTCACTATTATTAGGCCTGCAGTGGCCAACTATCATGTATTTTCTTACTGATTTAAATATATTCTGTTCTCTATAAACATAAATTTCAAGACCAACTCAAAGCTACAGGCTTTCTATTCAATCAGATATTTCCAATATAAATTAAACATTAGGAAGCCGACATACATATATGGAATGCCCAGAGGTGTGCATTCAGAAGTAACCTAGGGAAGCTAGTGTCATCTTAGGAGTCATTCGCACTTTTCTGGAAATAGCCCTAGCTTCCCCTAGCTAAAGTGGAGGAATGAAGGTCAGAGTCCCCACTCTGTGACCTAATTAAATCACTTAAACTCACTGTGACTCCAAAGTGGAGAAGATGCTAAAATTTGCCTGTAATCATTATAATATGAAATGGTAGATAGTATTTAAAAAGTACTTCATAACTACACATTACTATATAAGTGTAAACTATTGTTATTACTCAGAATTGCAACACAAAAGAGTATAGTGATTATTCTTTTATCATTCATTCCTTTACTTTTATCAATTCAAAAAATGTTTACTGAACATTCGTTACATCCAGGGTACTGTTCTAAGCCATATAAATGGACCAGAGAAAAAGAAAATCAAGGCCCACACTCTCAAAGAGCATACATTCTAGAGGGTGGGAGAAAGTCCCAAAATAAACATGAAAACAGATAACAAAATACAGTAAATCAAATAGGGATTGGTGTTTTTTCATTGTATGTGACCTTAGGTGGTCCCTTTGAACCAAGTTCCCCCTCTGTTAATAAATATGTTAATAACCTATCTACTGTCTAAAGATATAGTGGTGATATGTTATATATGAAACCATTTTCTAGACTTTATAACATTTTAGTTGTTGCCCTTGTTTTGTTTTTTAGCACAATTTTGCATATACACCTTGAGGGATGCAGAAATGTAAGATATGGTTCTCTCTTGCTCTTAAGGAACTTGCAGTCAGTTTAGGAAGGCATGATTAATGTACTTGAAATGGTAGCAGAGTATAAGATACATTAATATATAGTTTTAGGCTAAGTTGTTTGGAGATTACTAAATGAGGCAAAGATTTACATGAAAACATGACATCATATTTTTTATGTTTTTATTAGATTGATTGACTTTATTGAAACGTCAGAAAGTATGTATTATATGTTCTGTCCACAATGAGGATTAATTTATTTTACTTGACTAAGTTTTCTGTGTTTTTACAATAACAATTAAATATTAGCACAGAAGAAACTATTCAATCATACTATTACCTGTGAGGAAAAATTACTTTCTGCAAATATACTTCATAATTTTTATTCAAGTTAGCTGTAAGTAACTCAAGTATTAAAGTCTATACCACTTATATTAGGAGAAATTTTTCATCATTAAACACAGATTTTTTTTTTTTAGTTCAGTTGCATTGTCTTGGTTTTGTTACCCTGAGATAAAAACACTTCTTGGTGACTACACTCCTGCTTTCTCTCAAAACTGTTTCTTTCATTCAGATGTAGTTATTTATAAAGAAGTTTGCCATACTGATTAAAAGTAATTCTCTGGAGCCAAACTTCCTGGATTCAATTTATTACTTAGTAGCTGTATACCCTTAACTGTGCCTCAATTTCCTCTTCTACACAATGAGGCTAATGAAAATATCTATTCATCAAAGCTGATATATGTACACCATTTAGAATAGTGCCAGACAGGTAATATATATTACATGTGTTAGTTCTACTGTACTCAAATTCTCCTTAAAATTTTACTTATGTTTACAGTAAGTCCCCTACATACAGACCTTTAGGTTATGAACTTTAACAATACACACCTGTGTCACTATAGCCTGTTAAATATGTATAGTACTATATAGCCGATTATGTGAGTTGGGCACCTAAGCTAACTTTGTTGGACTTAAAACAAATTGGACTTACAAACATGCACTCAGAACCAAACTTGTTCATGTGTTGGGGACTTCCTGTACCTTTATAGCATCCTAGATATTTTGTTATAAAAATATAAGATTTTCATTTATTTCTTAATATAAAAAAATGAAATGTCACTTAAAAAAAGAATAAGACCCCTCGAAAATTAATGAAAAATTGACCTAACAAGTAAAATTTAATGACATGGCTAAAGAATTGATAAAAATTTTAACTAAAACTTATTTTGACAAATTTTTATCTAAAAAGTGCGCAAAAGTACACAGGTAACAATTATTTGGTAAATAAAATTTAAAAATTAAAATCAACTTTCTTTTTGATTTTAAGTTTCTGTGAATCATTTTTTATGTGTCAGTTTCATTATGTGAACGGCAGTAATGTCACACTCAAAAAGTGATTTTTAAGCTGGGGCAGTGGCTCACACCTGTAATCCCAGCAATTTGAGAGGCAGAGGCAAGAGGATTGCCCGAGACCACGGACAGACAGCCTGGACAAATTGGTGAGACCTCATCTCTACAATAAATTAGCCGGGCATGGTGGCACACACCTATGCTTCCAACTATTTGGAGGGCTGATGCAGCGGGTTGAGGCTGCAGTGTCCATGAGCATGCCACTACACACCAGTCGGGGCAACAGAATGAGACTCCCAACTCAGAAAAAAAAACAAAACAGAATACTTTTATTCATTCTGTCCGGTGTTACCCAACAGGTTCAGCTTGTTTTTGTTGTTATTATTATTTGTTTTTTAGATTGGAAAAATATAGTTTATTTAGAAAGTAAATTAGAGAGAGAGAGAGGGGAGATTCACCTCCCCAAGGTAGGGGAGGGGGCCAAAGCTAGGAAACATGGTGGCCTGGCTTCTTCTTAAAGCCAGTTCTTGATTATTATAGTAACATATCATCTACATGAGGGAAAATGTTTGTCTATTTTCTAAACCAGGAAGACCTACATCCAGTTGATCTAAAACTATATCATGTTTCATAGTTATTAGTTTAAAAGAAGATCAAGAATTATAACTTTATAATATTTTCATTTAATTCAATCATTAAAAAGCTTACTCCTATACCTTTTAATTTTAGAACTGCCTTTAAAGGAAGTTGTGCTGCAAAAATGACTTTTGTGATGCATATATGATTTCTATCTATGGATTCAGGAACTGAAGATTGATTGATTAATACCATGCAAAGTCTTACATTATACTTCACCATCTTCTCAGCAAAATGAAACAGTATAGCAAAGGTCAATCAAATGGTTATAGCTAAAGCCTTTACACTATGTTAGAATGATCTACACTTCTTTATGAGAAGAAAATTGCATTGAGTTGAATAAGCTGGCAGCATTGTCTATGTCATTATCTTATATTAATTTTTAGTAGAAGTAAGGAGATATACCTATTTGCTAAAGATCAAACACGGGCCAGTGTTCACATCAGGTAAACAAGTTATTAAGTGCCTGAATCAGGCTCTATTTATATAAGGTTATGATGACTTAGCCAAAGTAACAATATTCTGCCTTAATTGTAGGGCTAGTATCTGGAAGTAGTTAGAATCTGGAAGGGTTCGTATCTGGAAGTAGTAATTACCTATTAAAGGAAGACAGGTGAAATTTAGATATTCTTTGAAATTCGTATTGTTAGCATTAGTAAGACTCAAGTCTTATTAATAACTTTAATGATGTCAGATTATGTTCACTTTGCTAAGAGAAATATGACCAAACCCCAGTTTGAGTGTGTAAATGTTTGTCTCCTACAGCGTATCTTATAATCTATCTTTGACCATAAGATACATAGCTATAACATATTCCGATAAGTTTCTAATGATACTAAATTATTGATTACATGTTAAACAATATGTATTCTAAATAATGAAATTAGATCTAGTTTCTAAATAGAATATTTTATCCACAAAGTGTTTTCTTTCTGTACTAAGAAGTTTTATAGAAAATCGGCCTCTTTTTTTTTGTTTTGTTTTGTTTTATTTTTTTGTTTTGTTTTGTTTTGTTTTGAGTTGGAGTCTCACTCTGTCGCCCAGACTGGAGTGCAGTGGCCGCTCCCGGCCACCACAGCCTTGACCTGCTGGGCTCCAGCGATCCTTCGACCTCAGCCTTCCAAGTAGCTGGAACTACAGGCACGCGCTACCACGCCCGGCTGATTTATTTATTTATTTATTGTAGAGATGAGGTCTCGCCAAGTTGCCTAGGCGGGTCTGGAACCGGCGGGCTCAGGCTTTCCACTCACCTCAGCCTCCCAAAGGCGCGGGATTACAGGCTGAGCCACCGACCCTGGCTTGGCCTCTTTTTTTTGTTTGGAAAGGGGCTGTTTTTTTTTTTTGCTGTTAGAAATATATGTAAGCCGGGCTCGGTGGCTCAGCCTGTAATCCTGCGCCTTTGGGAAGCTGAGGTGAGTGGAAAGCCTGAGCCCGCGGGTTCGAGCCCCACCTGGGCAAGTGAGACCTCATCTGAAGTCTATATTAATTTCTTCTTTCATAAATTGGTCTTTAGGAGGTATTAAATTTTTATCACTATCTTTACTAATTTCTTAGAATTTTATCAATATAGATTAAAATTTTTATTTGTAAGCAGTTGCAGGCAAGATGAACTGATCTTTTAAAAATATGAAATAGCCGGGCTCGGTGGCTCAGCCTGTAATCCCACGCCTTGGGAGGCTGAGGTGAGTGGACTGCCTGAGCCCGCGGGTTCGAGACCCGCCTGGGCAACTTGGCGAGACCTCATCTCTACAATAAGTCAAAAACTAGCCGGGCGTGGTAGCGTGTGCCTGTAGTTCCAGCTACTTGGAAGGCTGAGGAGGAAGGTTTGCCGGAGCCCAGCGGGTCGAGGCTGCAGTGGCCGGGAGCGGCCACTGCACTCCAGTCTGGGTGACAGAGTGAGACTCCAACTCAAAAAAAAAAAGAAAGAAATATATGTATATGACAATCTTTAGTGTAATTGACCTTTCTTGAAATTATATGTTTATTTTAGTTTTCTGGGATTTTGTAGTATAATATGTCCTTTATTTTCTAAAACCATGTTACTAGGTGATGTGGGGGAGGGGGAAGTGGAGGATTAATATAACATATTTCAAAAATGTATTCTAAGTTACAACTGTTTCAGTATAATTTACTTGGTGTAAAATTAAGAAATGGAATGAAGAATATTGTTCAAAGAAAACAATTTATGTAAACCTCATTGTTTATGCAAATTTACTATGGTTAGATAACTAACCACTCTTTTAGAATGGAGAAATCTGAACTTGTGTATATAAAATCATAATCTGATCAATTCTGGTCATGTCTGCCTTATAAACTGTTGTAATCCAAGACAGTCAATAGGCACAATTGAAATCATCTCCAGTGTCAAGAAAGAATCTCTTTCATCTGCTGTCAGACTGGATACAGTACATTAGACAATACACAGGACAAGTGAGATTGAGGTAGAATCGAAAGTTAGGCTGCACTGAAAGAAAGCTGAAGTTTGAGAAACTCATGCAATAAGAATCAGAATCCCAGACAGGAAACCAAACAGAAGAAAGGCAGAGAATTTGGGCAATGCTGGATGAGAACCCAGGTTTAAAAACAGGGGAGACCATGGAGCAAGTCTATATACATCTGAGGAAGAGACATAAAATCGTAGCCCCAACCCCAAGAGGTAATGTGTTACTAAGCCTTTTGCCTTCTAAATCAAGACTCTTTTCAGTACTTTCTTCTCAAGGCAGAGCTAGTTCTAAGTGAAGGCAGGTCTGCAGTGTGCCTGGTGGTTGAGAACATAAATTGAAGTCAGAAACATGGTGATTGGACATCAGCAACGCTTGAGTAACATTGTAACTTTGGATGAATCACTCAATTTTTGAGACTTTTTTTTCTGGAAGAGTTGTACATTTCACATTAATGTATATGAAGCTCTGACACAGAGCCTAGCATATTCTGAGCATTCAAAAAGATTAGCTGTTGTTGTTACAATTAAAGCAGTAGTAGTGATGGTATACCACTGGCTAGAGAAGGAGAGAGAAGTGTAGTGGGAACCAGGAATTTCCTTGAGCCCTCTTCAAGGTAACAGTGTCTCACTTTGATTTTAGAGGAAAGAATTCTTCTTGTGACAAAGAATTTTAATTAATTAATCTAAAACCTTTATAAGTGACATACAACTTGGATGCCTGCCATGTTTTTCTATATACTAATAAGTGAATTAACAGAATTTGCTGTGACTTTGGACATAGCATGACTCAGACTTTGCATGGCTGACTACTGAAAAGACGTTGGAATGAGAGGAAAGGAGAGAGGATTCAGTCATCTTGTTGAATACTCCCAATGTAGGTAGCCATTATTGTTTGTGATTTGAATCAAGCCCTGCTGTAGTGCTGCTGATCTCAGCAAAGCAAGCACCATAGTACTAATATATATGCTTATTGGACTTCAGAGCCAAAAACACTAAGAAATTTCAGAAAAATACCACATTAGGGTTGTTTACGTGAAAAGACAAAAAAATACTTATCTAAACAAAGGATAAGTCATTCTGCAAACAATTATTCAATAGGCATGAAAATACAGATCACTGAAAAAGAAAAACTTTCTGTGACAAAAACAGGCTTTTTGTTATATCCTGTCTTTATTTCTACCTCCTTTATTCATAAATGATTTTAAAAAATCAAGTTGGTTTTTAAATCCAAGTTGTTTTATAATTCCAAACTAAGAGTATTACTTTCTATTTATTATCTTTTTTGAAGTTCATTAAGAACCTTCAGGTCAGAAGTGCCACTGACCAGCACCTACTTTGAGGATTGAATTAATACATCTTCTCTTTATAACATAACATGAAATAGCCTCTTGTTAGAAATTAAAAAAAAAAAAAAAACTTCCTTTCAACTTTTCTCTTGAGCATCATTTTCATATATGCAACTTACATTAGGTATATTACATTTTGCAAGTACGCATATGCATCTGTACACAAAATTGGAAAAAGTTTACAAAACCATACTTGGAATATTGAGACAAAAGATTTGCCTGAGCCCAGCAGGTCGAGGCTACAGTGGCCATGAGCATGCCACTGCTCTCCAGCCTGGGCGACAGAGTGAGACTCTGACTCAAAAAAAAAAAAAAAAAATACTCATCCATTCCAATTTTGTTTTCCCTTATTCCATTGCATCTTCAACAAGAAAAAAACAAGTTACTAATAGGTCCTGGTCCTCAGTTTTAAAAACATTGCTCTGGAGTAAGTTTCTACTACATTTCTCCTGTACTCAAATCACTCTTATATCATAAATTAAAAAGCCTGAAAAATGTCCTATTTTCACCTACAGTTATAGTTAAATTGAAGATGGTAAATCACTTCACATGGTTTTAGAGCTTTTTTAAGGCAAGTTTTTAAGGAAAATTAATATATTATAGCAATATGAAATGAAGTTAAACAATTCAAAATTAGAAGCAACTAGATTTCTTTAAATTGGCATTCTGTATGAACTTAATAAATAATTCTTAACAGATTATAGATCATTTCCTTGGAAGTATCTGTGAACTTCTAGAGGACATTAAGTGTTCTTATTTAGGATATAATTATCTGTTAAATCTATAGTTTATATAAAATTTATGTAGTATTTATATGTGTAGGTGATATATTTCTTTACATCTTTGGTTGAAGTTCATTAAGCTAGGTCAGAAGTATCTTCCCTTTTAGTACTATTTTTCAACACAAATCACTAACCACTAATGGAATTCATGTTAATGTGAATTTGATAACGAAGCCAGATCTTCATGATGATTTAGAATACAGCAATACCTCAGAGATATTGCAGGCATGATTCCAGACCACCATAATAAAGTGAATATTGCAAGAAAGCAAGTCACAAAAAATTTTTCATTTTCCAGTACATAAAAAAGTTATGTTTGCACTGTAATCTATTAAGTGTGCAGTTGCACTGTCTAAAAAACAATGTACATCCTTTAATTTAAAAATAGTGCTAAAAAATGCTAACTATCATTTGAGGCTTCAGTGAGTCATATTTTTTTGCTGGTGGAGGATTTTGCCTTGATATTGATGGCTGCTGACTGATCAGAATAGTGGTTGCTGGTGGTTGAGGTGGCTCTGGCAATTTAAAATAAGACAACAATGAAGTTTGCAGCATCGATTGACTCTTCCTTTCATGAAGGATTTTGCTGCAGCATGTGATGCTGTTGGATAGCATTTTACCCACCATAGAACTTTTTGCAAAATTGAAATCAATCCTTTCAAATGCTTCCAATGCTTTGTGAACTAAGTTGATGTAATATTCCAAATCCTTTGTTGTCATTTCAACAATGTTAACAACATCTTCACCAGGAGTAGATCCCATCTCAAAAAACCACTTTCTTTGCTCATCTGTTGGAAGCAGCTTTTTATCTATTTAAGTTTGATCATGAGATTTTAGTCGTTCAGTCACATCTTCAGGCTCCATTTCTAATTCTAGTTCTCTTGCTATTTCAAACACATCTACAGTGACTTCTTCCACTGAAGTCTTGAACCCCTCGAAGTTAACCACAAGGGTTGGAACCAACTTTTTTCAAACTCTTGTCAATGTTGATATTTTGGCCTCCTCCTGTGAATCATGAATTTTTTAATGGCATCTAGAATGGTGAATCCTTTCTAGAGGTTTTCCATTTACTTTGTCCAGATCCATTCAGAGGAATCACTATATATGGCAGCTATAGCTTTACAAAATGTATTTCTTAAATAATAAAACTTGAAAGTCAAAATTACTCCTTGATCCAGGACCTGCAGAACAAATGTTATGTTAGGAGGCATGCAAACATCATTAATTTATTTATACCTCTCCATCAGAGCTCTTGGGTTACCAGGTGCATTGTTAGTAAGCAGTAATCTTTTGAAAGGAATCTTTTTTTCTGAGCAGTAGGTCTCAAATGTGTGCTAAAAATATTCAGTAAATCATGCTGTAAACAAACGTGCTGTCATCCAGGCTTTATTGTCCCATTTATAGAGCACAAGCAGAGTAAATTTAGCATACTTCTTAGGGGCCTTGGAATTTTCAGAATGGAAAATGAGCATTGACTTCACCTTATAGTCACTAGCTGTGTGAATCCCTAACAAGAGACTCAGCCTGTCTTTGGAAGCTTCAATGCCAGGCACTGACTTCTCCTCTATACCTGTGAAAGTCTTGGTGGCATCTTCTTCCATAGAAGGCCATTTCATCTACAGTAAGTTCTCTACATACAAACCTTCAAGTTGCAAACTTTCAAAGATGCAAACATGCATTCGCAAATCCAGTCACATAAGTTAGTTTACATGTCTGTCATACATTGCCACGTGCATGCATCCTCTACAAATGGTTGTACTTTTGTGTACTTAACTTACTTCACAGTACTTTACTGTACCCTCCTCCAGTCAATAACTCTTCTTGCCTGTTCACTTGATGCCAGCCCCTATATGCCAGCTGTTGTACTGTACTATACTACTGTACTTTTCAAGATATTGTAAGATTTAAAATGTTTTCTTTTTTATGTTTGTTTGCTTTTTATGTATTATTTGTGTGAAAAGTATTATAAACCTATTACTGTACAGTACCATACAGCCGATTGTTAGCTGGATACTTAGGCTAATTTTGTTGGACTGATGAACAAATTGGTCTTATGAACTCGTCCTCAGAACGGAACTCATTTGTTATGTAGAGGGCTTGCTGTACCTGAAAATCTTGTTTAGTGTCGCCACCTTCATCAATATTTTAGCTAGATATTCCGGATCACTTGCTGCAGCCTCTCCATCAGCACTTGTGGCTTCACCTTGCACTTTTATGTTATGCTTCTTGCCTAAGTCTCATGAACCAACCCCTGCTAGCTTCAAACCCAAGATCACTGATCACTGATTACCATTAAAAATCTTATAACAATAATGAAAAAAGTTGAAATATTGTTAGAATTGCCAAAATGTGATACAGAGATATGAAATGAGTACAAGCTGTTGGAAAATGGCTCTAGCAGACTTGCTCAGTGCAGGGTTGCCACAGACCTTCAAGATGTTAAAAAAACAACAATGGCAACAACAACAAAAGAAACACTGTCTGTGAAGTACAATAAAATGAGGTATGCTTATATGTATTTACATGTTTGTTTATTATCTGTCTCTTCACACTAAAATATGCGCTCCATATTTTTACTACATGGCCCAGTTTCTGGCATGTAGGAAGTAGCTCAATAAATATTTGTGGAATAAAATGAATAACTAACAATTGTGATAAATGCTATAAAAGGACAGCATGGAATGCTAGGATGGAGTGTCACAGGGAGACTTGATCAAATTGAGGAGTATACAGTTCCTCAGCAGATACAGCAATTAAGATTAAACCTGAAGGATTGGTAGGTATCAGCCAGGTAAAGAAGAACTGCTTTCCAGCTTTCTAGGCATAAAGAATGGTACAGGTGAAGGCCCTAAGGGAGGAGCATTTCCTTTTTGTTGTTGTTGTTGAACAGTACAACTGAAGTTGAGATAAGCTAACTGATTTATCCTTGATATCCTGGGAAAAAAATAGACTAGGAGCAGCAGGGTAGTCCTTTCCATGCTTGCATGGATATACTCTGGTCACCATGCTCCAGGTCAGCTGAGGAAGAAAGCAGGTGACAGCCTGACCTGAAAAAGCAATCTGTTACCTACTGCTCAAACTCGCCAGGTTATAAGAATCAGCAAGGGGACTTGTTAAAAATGCAGCTTTGTGCAACACACCTCAAACCTTTGGAAGCAGAATTTTAAGGAGCAGAGACTGCTCTGATTTATTAGGTCTGAAACAAGCCTGGGAATTTTTATTTTAAAAGCTTCCTAGGTGACTTGTGGTGGCCTGAGAAGCTCTAGATGAAAGGTATGAATGGGGGAAGGAGGTAGCTTGTTGTGGCTACTGCTCCTTGTTTTAGTCGATTTGAATTGGAAAATTTAAACTCCTACAGAAACAACCCCATTATAAAATGGGCAAAAG
>CAUYQG010142307.1:0-12786 GCA_963574415.1 Tarsius wallacei
ACCACGCCAGGCTAATTGTTTGATTTATTGTAGAGATGAGGTCTTGCCAAGTTGCCCAGGTGGGTCTCGAACCCGCGGGCTCAGGCAATCCACTCACCTCAGCCTCCCAAGGTGCGGGATTACAGGCTGAGCCACCGAGCCTGGCTAATCCCAGTACTTTGGGAGGGTGAAGTGAGAGGATTGCCTGAGCCCACAGGCTAGAGACCAGCCTGGGCAACTTGGTGAGACCTCATCTCTATAATAAATCAAGAAAAATTAGCTGGGAGGGGTGGCGCAGCTGTAGTTCCAGCTACTTGGAAGGCTAAGGGAGAAGGAATGCCTGAGCCCAGCAGGTTGAGGCTGTGGAGGCCATGAGCGTGCCATTGCACTCCAGCTTGGGCGACAGAGTGAGACTCTGATTTAAAAAAAAAATTAGCACACAGGTCTTTGTGTTTTTTGTCATTACCTGTAGAGACCAAGAAAACGGAGAGTCCCCATGAGTGCAAAATAAGTGTTGTGATTTGGGTACCAGTCATAAGTCTCCTTCCGCTTGGCCAAAGGCTGTTCACTGAACAGTTTCACCACTTTCATGGACTTGGAATCAGTAGGCCTGGCGACTTCACCAAATAGCCGGGCACTCAGACGAGACATGCGCAAGGCATATTCTGAAAGGGAAGACATTTCTGAGCAGCAAGGAAGAGTGGTCACTAGAGAAAATGAGAAGATAAAATGAGAAGGAAGATAGGTTAGTAATAAGAAAGTCCAAGATTGTCCATGAAATGAAAACAGCAAGCCACACATAGATCCATGCACATTACTGACAGGATATATCTTGGAGTTGAGAAAAGCCCACAGCCCAGATGGCTATTTCCCTTCCATGCTTTGCATTGGTAACTTTTGCATTTGTGTTTACATAATATTACTTCCTTGCAGTACTGTCCTTTTTACAATGAGCTACTTTATGATTCACTAGGTTATTTACTGAGAGTCAGTTTACTGATCTGTAGACTGGATGAAGAGGACAGGGAAACAAGTTATCCTACTCCAGCATTATTATACCTTCAGAAAACACCCACCTAAGCAATCTGCAAATTAATATGCTGACTGCTTGTCATCTAAAGGTGTAATCATGGCAGAGAAATAATTATGCTGTTGTCTTTATTATCAGTCCTTTGAACGCTGCTCTCTTCAAGGGCTCCAGATGGTTCTGAGAGCTGCTAATGAGTTATGAGGTCATTCGGCCTCCAGGTTACTGAACTGAATTCTGCCTAGAGAGTCATTTGGGAAAAACAAATAGATAGTAGTCCTATAGAAATAAATTCAACAGCTCAAAAGATTCATCTTATTTCTAAATAGAAGGCACTTATGAATTGTGAGGTTACTTGTCTTATCTTCCATCTTATATATTCTGCCTTAATGCAAACTTACTAAGTTCTTATCAGCTGAAAACAGTAACTTCTTCAGAGGCACATGATGTTGAAATAGATAAAAGAATGATATGATATGCACAAATCATAGCTAATAGACATCAAAAAAACCCCACACAGGCGATACATAAAAATCAAGAATGCTGCTGGTAGAATAACTATCTCATCCCATGCTAGATCAGATGTAGGTGTTCTGTTGGCAGAGTATGCCATTTTATTGGAAATGTTAGTAGTGAGATGAGACTCTCTGCTGACTCACATACTATCCTTGGGGACAGTTCAGCTGGGATGAAAAGAAGCTGATGTCCAAACAGGGAAAAAGAAATCAACTTTGAAAAACCAATGGGAGGAATGCAACCCAAAAAACCTCCTAAACAAGACTGGTGCCAAATGAATGTCAAAATAGCTCCTGCAAGCGAACAAAGTCAGTGTTTAAATTCAGCAAGTTTTCTATTGCCCACTTCAAGACCCATTAAAAGAGTAGAGGCTAATCTCAGACCAACCACAGAATGTCAACCTTTTATTATTCCAAACATCAACCAAGCAATCTTGGGCCAACAGTGCCACCTGAAGGCCAGAAATAGGAGACCTGTTAGATCACAGGCCCAACCCTCCTGCCTCCCCATCTTGGGATCACCTACAAGCCCCTGTTCTTCCCTTTTCCTTGTCCACTCAGCCCTGAGTGTCCAGCTTCACTTTTCTCCCAACTCTTGCTCCATTAGGTGGATGCAGATGGATTGGGGGTGAAGTCGTTAGGACTAGGGTTATATTTTCATCAATGAGAAAAAAGATTCATTGACAGTTTAATGTATAAACAAATAAGTGCTATAAACCTCTAAAAGGCTAGCAAATATCTAGAAGTTGCTTCTAAAAGTTGCAAAGAGTTTCTTTGCATGCTTTATCTTTTCTCTTCCTTCCCCCTTAAAAGTTATCTTTTACCAAACATCAGATTACAAAACAACAACAAATGGTTTCTTCATCATCAACTTTGCTATTTTGCTTAGTTATCATTATGGCATCAGAATAGATTTCTATTGCAGTTGCACAGTATTTCCCCAGATAGTTATTTGTAAACTGGTCTGGGGACTGCCATTTTGTTACACTGTTTTCAGAAAAGCATGTTCTGAATTTCAAATCACTTTATTTTTAAATGGAGAGCAAACATAAAGTCATGAGACCTAGGCTTGACCACTCACTCTGCCACTTATTACCTCAATTATTGTGAACTTGACCTAATTCTGAATTTCCTTTTCTGAAAACAAGCTTTTAGGACTAGTGTGAGAAGGGAGGCAGTGGCAATCAGTAAATGATAACCTAAAAAAAAAAAAAAAAAAGAAAAAACCAGCTGGGCTCGGTGGTTCAGCCTGTAATCCCAGCACTTTGGGAGGCCAAGACAAGTGGATTGCCTGAGCCTGTGGGTTCAAGACTAGCCCGGGCAACTTGATGAGACCTCATCTCTACAATAAATAAAAAAAAATTTTAGCTGGGCACAGTAGTGCGTGCCTGTAGTTCCAGCTACTTGGAAGGCTGAGGCGGAAGGATCGCCAGAGCCTAGCAGGTCGAAGCTGGGGTGGCTATGAGCATGCCACTGCACTCCAGCCTGGACGATGGAGTGAGACTCCAATGCAAAAAAAGAAAAAGAAAAAGAAAAAGAAAAAAACCTAAACCTATTTGTAAGTCTGGTGTTTATATGTTTTATATGGACACACTTATTTATTCCTTGTTCTCACTTAATCATGTAAAAAAAATACATACTCCATATAGTTAAACCTGTATCTCCCTGGAATGACTTCCTCATTTATAAAGACTAACAGCCAGAGAAACACAGTGGAGGATACCAGTACCTCGCACCTGACAGATAGCAAGGAGGAGTAATACACTCTCCAGGACAATAGTTACTGAAGCAATCAAATGATGCTAAGTTAGTTCCATGCCCGTTTTTGGAATGTAGCGAATTACTGGGATACATAACTCATAAGTAATAAAGTCACATTAGAATCTATTGAAATATGGTTTTATCACAAAATCCAAGTCCTAAAAATTTTAGGCTAGAGAAAGGGAGTAAATCTTCAAATCTGAATCCCTTACTAGAAACAAGGACACACTTGCTAAACAGGAGGAAACTGAAAAAGGTTATAATGATTACCAACAACACCACTTTGTAGTTTCTTTCCAGAGCAGACACATATGTCTCTCATGAAGAATGACATAGGAGGTTTCTTTCTTCTTTACACAGGCTAAAAGGGTTTGCTGTCCACAAGTATTGCTCCTAAGACTAACAAATTGCAACTTTTTACTAGTTAAAAAAAAAATTCAAAAGCCTTACTTAGGACTTTTCAGAACCCTGATATACTTCCTTACAGAATCTTTCAATTTCATCTTAAAAGACAGAAGAATATGATGACCTTGTTAATGACATCAAAGTAAAAGGCAATTAGTTTACATGTCAATTCAATTTTGATTCACATGAAACCATTCAGAGTACAAAACAGTCACTTTAAAATGTCACCTTTCTTTAAATGTGAGCTAAAGAAAAATTAGCTGGAGTCAAAAATGCTAAGCAAAAACAAATTACTCAAATGCGCTGACTAAAACAAATTAAGCTCATGAGAAGAAAATTCCTGTATTTTTACTTTGACATAAAAGGCAAGTTCCTTTGACCTTTTTCATAGGTCTGATGCATTAAAAAAAAGGTCAGGCTTATTTCAATAATTGGTTTTGGATTAGGTTTGCCTTTTCTCTTTGAAAGGTGAAGATTCTCTTTGAAAGGTGAAGAGAAAGTGCAGGAGTTCTTAATCCGGACATGCTTCAGCGTTTTGAAGCCCGTGAAACTAAATCTGTATGCAGAAACGCGCATCTCTTGTGTGTGTGTGTAAATTATGCTGGGGAGAGAGCTTTCCCTAGTTTCTCAAAACTACTGGTTAGCAGAGACCTCAGAGTATAAGAGCAGTTGGAACCCTGCCTCTGCCTCTTAATGGGGTTTCACGTGTTGACACGGACAGCTAGGCCTTTTCCTGCTTCGTTGGGGAATTGATCAACGAAGGATGCCGGCGCTTGGGCATTTTGTAGTGGTACTCATTCTCTGCCGGGGTCTCTAATCTACTACACGAGGCCAGTCATCCTACCTGCGTTGTGGACCTAATAGGCAAAGTCATGGCACTGCGCCTGCCCTAATAATCGAAAGGACTGAGGAGCTCACACACTGTACACACACGGGTTGTCGTAGAAACAACAGAAACATAAAAGCAATCTAAACAGAATGTTTATTGTTGTTACAGTCCGATATCGACTGTTTTACCGAGTTGCAGAGGCATGAACGGCAGTGAATGTGCGTCAGCTTTATCAGGTTTAGCAAGAACAAATCTTCAGCCCCCTTCACCTAACTCGACCACACTTGCCTACGATGGGAGCTGCAGTGTTAAGTCCACCGACGTTCGAGTCGGGAGCACATCACGCGAAGACTTTCCTTAAATCTCTCTTTATTGTTATTTTTCTTAAGCCGGTAACAAAATTAACCTGCATCCCCCACACAAGGCTACGGGGCAGAAGGCCGTCTGGTGAGCTGAGAAACTGGGCCTTGTACTGCTAACTGGCCTGGAAGAGAGTGAAGGAGGCCGAGAGGAAATGCTCAAGCGCCGGCATCCTTCGTCGGTCAATTCCCCAACGGCGCAGGAAAAGGCCGAGGTGTCCGTGTCAACACGTGAAACCCCGAGCTGGTCACTAATGAAATGAAATCGGCCTACTCTTGGCGACTATACAAGGCTAGAGATCCCAGTAGACCACTACAGCCACCGTCCCTATTTCGCTGCAGACGCCCGGAAAGTCACGGACAACCTTACCTGGACCTGACCTTCGTCACCCGCGCGCCTTCGTCCCGGAAGACCCGCCCCTCCCCCCGTCTCCAAGTTCCCGCTGGAGCAGTAGAGAAACGGAAGCCTGGAGGCTAGAGTAGTGATCGCCTCGGAATTACTAGCGCCTTCTGCTGGAGGCCTCCGAAGTACAGCAGGCGCCTGCGCAGTGAGGCTAGCGCCTTTTTGGGGGGAGAAGCAGGGGAGGTGATGGATAAGTGAGAGTGAGGGAGGGATGCTTCCGTTGGAAGGTCCTTCGGCGTTCACTAGCTTTATTTTGTTAGAAATGATTGCAGAACTGCCTCCAAAATCTCTGAAGCAATGGCAATGCGTGTGTCCTGGGTTCTTTCTGACTCCCCTGCGGTGACATTCCTCCCTCGCGCCCCCATCTATTCGTCCTCTAATAGCATCGCCTCTAACAGCATCCTCTAATTAACATCGCCTACAGGAGGCTTGCCTTGCTACTTCTTGGCTGGATTAGGGGCATTTCCCATTGAGGGAAAAGCCTAGAAGCTTCTTCAGGGAGTAGGGGTAGGACATATACCTGTCAGTAGTTATCCAGACCTCACTGGGCAGATAGTAGAAACAATGTATTCACTCCATACTAAATCTGCTTTCAAGCAAGCCGCATCCTATAGACATTGTATGCAGCCTTATTGAATGTTTGATAGTTTGGCTGGGAAAACAGTACTTATTTTCTGAGCATCATTCAAGGTCTTTCATGAGTATTCTAAAATGGACCCTGTAATTAAAGCAAATCTGCCGCGAGCTGCATACCTAGAAGGTGTTCTATTTACTCCCTCTTCCCTCCTATAGACTTTGCTTTTATTAAGTTTAGATATCTTATCAATCTATGCTATAAAATTTGCTTTTATTAAGTTAAGTTTGACATGTAATCAATCCATGATATGGTTAAACAGCCTTATACCTTTGGGTCTAGTGACCACAGTTAAATTTACACAAGTGTAATGAGTATCTATGCACAGCTACAGTCCAAACAAAAGTTCTGGGTAGCGGAACTCCTGGAAGAAAATTTGTCTTTTGTGCTTGTTTCTGTGGAGTGGGTTTGTTTTTACCTAATGGCAACCGAATCATATAAAAAAGACTTCCTTTGCATGTTGGCTGCTAGCTTAAAGTCAAATTGGTAGTTTCCTTGTGGCAACAACTATTATATGAATAGTTGCATAAATCTTGTTGTTGGCTCCTTTTTGTATATCCATCCTTGTTTTCTCCCTTTACACCTATTTATTATTTGTGTTAGTAGTATATTTTGTGAATCACTGTAAGCTACCATGTATCTTTCTTGAAACATTGTAAGGTATAAAGAGTTACAAGTGGCTGTTTACTCTAGGGCAGGGGTCCCCAACCCAGTACTGGTCAGTACCCTGTTAGAAACTGGACCATGCAGGAGGAGGTGAGTGGTGGGTGAGAAAGTGAAGCTTCATCTGTATTTACAGCTACTTCCCATCACTCACATTACTGCCTGTGCTCTGTCTTCTGTCAGATCAGCTGCGACATTAGATTCTCATGGGAGTGTAAGTCCTATTGTGAGCTGCACATGTGAGGGATCTAGGTTGTGTGCTCCTTATGAGAATTTAATGCTTGATGATCTGAAGTGGAGCTGAAGTGGTAATGCTAGCACTGGGTAGTGGCTTCAAATACAGATTAACATTAGCAGTGAGGTTTGACTGCACAGAGGCCATAATAAGTCAATTGCTTGAAGACTCATATCAAAATCCTATCAGTGAGTGCCAAGTGAGTTGATGTACTTCAATTGTACAGCTGCATTTGGTGGCAGGATTTAAGTCAAAATCTGACACTTACTTTAGTCTGTGCATGGCCCATCCATTATTGTATTTACCATTTCTGTCTGCACCTTTTCTTTTAAAAAAAAGGTGAGCTGTATAATTATTTCATTATATATTATATTGTAATAGTAATATAAATAAAGTATACAATAAATGTTATGTGCTTGAATTATCCTGAAACCATGCCCCCCCATCCATGGAAAATTGTCTTCCATGAAACCAGTCCCTGATGCCAAAAAGGTTGGGGACCACTGCTCTAGGTACTTTGCCCTAACACTTTCATTAAGTCAAGTTCATGGGATTCGTATTTGTTTCCTGAGGCTGCTATAAAAAAATATCACAAACTTGGTGGCTTCACACAACAAAAATTTATTCTCCCACAGTTCTGGAGGTCACAAGTCCAACATTAGTATCGGTGGGTCAAAATCGAGATGTTGACAGGGTTGTGCTTGCTCCAGAGATTTTAGGGGAGAATCCGTTTCTTGACTCTTCCAGCTTCTGGCATTCATTCTTGTGACCACATCACTTCAGACTTTAATGATAGTGAATGTACACATTTAAAATGTAAACTTTTTTCTTCCTCTTTCTTTCCTTCTTTCTTTCTTTCTTTCCTTCCTTCCTTCTTTCTTTCTCTTAGTTGGAGTCTTACTACCTGCTGCCTCAGCCTTCCAAGTAGCCAGAACTACAGGCTCAAGCTACCATGCTGGGCTAATTTTTTTGATTTATTGTAGAGATAAGGTCTCACCAAGTTGCTTGGGCTGGTCTCGAACCCATGGGCTCAGGCAATCCACTCCCCTCAGCCTCCCAAAGGGCTGGGATTACAGGCTGAGCCACTGAGCCTGGGCTCTTTTATCACATGTGTGTCAGCCCTTCTGCTGCCTCCCTCTTAGAAGGACACATGTGATTGCATTTGATGCCCACCTACCTATATTATCCAAAATGCTCCTCTCCATCTCAAGATCCTTCATTTAATCATATCTGCAAAGGCCCCTTTTAAAAAATATGTGGGATTATTTGCAGCTTTCAGAGATTAGGACCTGATATCTTTGGGGAACATTTTTCAGCATACCATAGGGTTAGAAGCAGTATGAAATTGGCCAACCAGAGACTGTTGCTGACCAATAGGAAAGTTAGAATATTAGGGATGGAAAAACTAAATTAATAGAACAAAATTTAACCTCCTATGAACATTGACTTTATCAGACCTTGGTTTACCCACTAGTACCTCCAAGTTAATGCTTTTTAAAGAACACTTCTTATCATCAGAAATTGCTTTATAATCAGATATTGCTTTTTATATTTCTATTTTCTATAGTCCATTGTTTTCAAATTGTGGGCTATGAATCATTGGTTGGTTGTAAAATCAATTTAGTGGGTTGAGAGCAGCATTAAAAGAAAGTCATCAGGATAGGAAATATCAGAGCGCATTACATGCAGTAGGGGTAATTATTGTTTCATGAAGCAATATGTATGTGTGTATTGGGTGTGTATTGGGTTGTAATGTAAAATACTTCTTGCTGTCAGTTGTGGTACAATGGAAAACCTCTACTCTAAGTGATTTCTTTATTCATCATTCTCTGTGCAAATGTTCCTTGCCACTGGGCGGAGCAAGAATTAAAGCTCACATCAACTTCAAGTTCTTATTGTGTGGCATAGTCCAAGGGGCAGGTAGATACTTAGCACTTTCAGTAAATCAATTTGTACATTCCCTATTTTCAGAAGTACACTTAGCATTTTTATAACTTCTTAACTTCTGCATTTATAATAGTTCTCACACTTTATAAAAAGAAAGGCATATCCCTTACAGTGTAAAACTTTCTAGGATCACAAACAAAAGGACAATTCAAAATGTTTTGGAGGAGGCTTCCTTTAATGATCAATCTAGGCACCATAAGTCCTTCTTAGGCTTTATGCCTCTTCCCATCTTACATACTAGGGGGACCCAAAAAAACCTGGAATTATTTTTTTCGGAGGGCAGGCCCCTTGTACTACAAGCTTCTGCTTGGTAAGTGTTCTAGGAGCCCATTGGCACCAGGGTACCAGCCAGCATTGTTGTGAGAGGCTGCATTCGGCGTCAATAAATATTTTTTTTTGAGATTCTTTCATCGCATTTACCCATTTTATACTGGGTGATTTATAAGTGCACCTGACCACACCATGCTGAATGTTCAACCATTTTTGACCAAAAATGGCATGATCCCCATGCCCCACCTTTCCTATTCACCTGACTTCACTCCAGCAATTTTTTTTTATTTCCCTGGATTAAAAAAAAATTCTCAAAGGGAAAAATTTTACCCATGTAGAAGAGGTGAAACAATAAAATGGCAGAGGCACTAAAAGGTATAAAAATGGACAAATTCAAAAAACTGTTTTGAGCAGTAGGAAAAACATCTCAATAGGTGTATTGCATCAAGTGGAGAGTATGTTGAAAGTGACTGGAGTTTAGACGTGTAAGAATAAATACACAATTTTTAATAAATAAATTCCATTTTTGGGTCTCCCCTCATTTTTTCCAGTTAAGGGTAAAGTACTGCTGTTAGAAATATGATAATTGGTTATTTGTTGTGATTTTCTGTAATCAGATATACTGTGTGAGTGTTAGTGGTGAGAGTGATAGTGGTTTTCCTTTAATCATGTTTTCTCCATCCTTTGCTGGAAAGTGGTTTGTTATTGAAGCAGAGTCTGGTGAGAGCAAAGCAAAGCCGGCATTGAGGAAAATATTGAACCCTAATATTTTTTCATGTATTTAAACATAAGCAATTCTTTTAAGCAGTTCTCGATACTTATCCATAGAATGTGTCATTTTCTGGAAAGAAAAGTAACATTAGGCTTAAATAGTGGGGTTTAGTGACACTGATAATCATAAATATAATACAGATTTTTTTCACTGACTTTTATATTTTTCCTTTACACTGGAATAACCTGCAAAAAAAGTTGTACATAATTTTATTTTAGATTTGGTACGTGTTGTTCAACAAAGGTTAAATTGTATTGTGATAATCACTGTATTTCATGGCAAGCTTGAGATTAGTTAAGGTCATGTGACTGTTTCAATGAGTTATAAGCAGAAATGGTGTCATCTACTGGTTAGGGTGGTTAATTACCCTTATGAAGCTCCAGAGCTCTCATTCTCCTCTGAAGCAGAGTTATTGCTCTGTCAGCCTGGGCCCCTGAGTGGTTATGAGGGGCTAATCCTGTTCTGCCAGTCACAGTGGAAATATAGCTTAGGTTAGAAATGAGCTTTTGTTGTTTTAAGTCGCACACTTTTGTTTTATTTTTATTAGGCTGGAGTGTAGTGGCACTATCACAGCTCACTGCAGCCTTGACTCCTGAGTAGTGGGGACTACATGGGAGGCATGCGCCACCATGTCCAGATAATTTTTTTTATTTTTTGTAGCGATGGGGTCTCACTAGGTGGCCTAGGCTCCCAAAGTGCTGGGATTACAAGTGTGAGCCACTGCACCCAGTTAACCTTTGTTTTAAGTCATATAGCATGTCCTAGCCTAACTTGTCTGATACATGTATTTTATCATATTGTATTGTGAAGTATACAAATGCTTCAATTCCTGACCTTATTTCTGTCTCTTATAAACAAAATAAAATTATGTTTTAGCTTCTGGACTGATTAATTTTTAAATAGTATATACTTTTATTCTTCACTAAATATATAGAAAACATTTTGATTATGATTTCCAAAGAACTGGTTAGAGTTATTCCAAAATTTTTATATATGATTCTTCTCCAGTTATTCCTAAAGACTGAAAACCAAAGTTCAATATTCATAGACATATTTACTGAAGCAGTACTGTATCTTTTATCATAGTCTCATTGACAAATAATATTTATTTTAGCTGTACATTATGTTTTATTATTATGAACTAAGTAATAAGAAAAGTTGTATAGGCTTTTTCTTGGTTTTATGACTTATTATTAAAATGGAGAAGCCAATTCTATTATTTAGACATCATTTTAATCTCCACTGCTTTTAATAATTGAGATTATGAGATGCACTTGATAATTTATTTCTTAATTTAAAAAACTTAAAATACATATTTTAATACATTTATTTGAGTTAAAAATAAGATCAGAAAGTGAATCTGACCTAGATGATTTGTTTGACAATGAGTATTGGCTTTACTAATTAGCTTATGTGACCAACAGGATGTTTTCTATAAATTGAATAAGCTATATCTCAGCTCCAAGGTTTGGCAAAAATATGTAAAGTATGTGATGAGATAAAATCACTTTATCAAAAATATTGTATATCAAAATTAACAGTATTTCTATCTTACTAGTCAATCAAGGGTTAGCAAAACAAAGTGCTTCTAAATGAAAACAAAACTAATAGATTTGGCAAATCTTGGTATTACCTTTTTGGTTTATTTCCCACTCATTGTGGAGGTGAATGACTTCAATGACTGGATAGCAAATTATTTTCAAAGCCTGGTTGAAAATAATTATTTGTTAGCAGTAACGGGATGCTGCCGGGGGTGGAGAGGGAAGGGGGAGGCACATAACATCAACAAGGGTACGTGATCTCAAACCAGGTGAAGTGAGGACCAAAGAGAGGCCCAGACTTTATTTATATGATGACCACTTATCTATCTAATCCTGAATTGTACCCTGCATCTTTTAAATAAAAAAAAATTGAAAAGGGAATTAAGTTTTTAGCTAACAGATTATTAAAATAATCTTTGTGTTACATTTCTACGTAATATTTGGCATATAACTCCAAAGAATTGGGTGATATTGTCACATACTAAAATATGGATGAACCTGGAGGACATTATGTTAAGTGAAATAAGTCAGTCACAAAAAGATAAACATGCATGATTCCATGCACATTAGGCATCTAAAGTAGTCAAACTCTTAGAAATGGAAAGTGGACAGGTGGTTTCAGGGGTTGGAGGGAGGGGAAAGAAGGATTGTTCCATAGATACAGAGTTTCAGTTTTGCAAGGTGAAAAAGTTCTAGAGATATCTTGCTCAACAATATGCAACTACTATACTGTACACTTAAAAATGGTTATGATGGCACATTTTATGTTATGTGTTTTTTACTAAAATTTTTAATAAAAGCATTGGGTGATATTGCTATAACACAGCTTTTTTCATTTACTTATGTGGAGCAAATGTTCTCAGTGCTGACATCCATTTAAGTGAAAACAGAAGTGGAATTGATAAGGTCTCATTCAAGCAATAAATAATAATAATATATGGATACATTAGCTAAATGAGGAAAACTTCATCTGTCAAGGGATGTGTTAAAAAGTTTGCTTATAAGTGTTCATTAAAATTCATGATATATTTAAGTTATTTTAATCTTTTGTGTACAAAAAATTGTAGTGATAACTCAACCCAGAGGGAAAAATACTTTTAGCATAAAGAGACTTTTATTCACAGGGGTTAGAATTTAATTTATAAATATTTTGTTACAGAGAAACAATGAAATAGATAATCAGAGAAAAAAATGAATAGATGATCAATAGAGCTTTTTAAGCATAAAAACATATTAAGAGCCGGGCTCGGTGGCTCAGCCTGTAATCCCGCGCCTTTGGGAGGCTGAGGTGAGTGGATTGCCAGAGCCCGCGGGTTCCAGACCCGCCTGGGCAAGCAATACCTCATCTCTATAATAAATCAAAAACAAAATTAGCCGGGCATGGTAGCGCACGCCTGTAGTTCCAGCTACTTGGAAGGCTGAGGCGGAAGGATCGCCGGAGCCCAG
>CAUYQG010142310.1:0-30391 GCA_963574415.1 Tarsius wallacei
TACTTAAATGTCAGGCCTGAAACCATAAAAGTCCTAGAAGAAAACCTAGGGAAAACTCTTCTAGACATTGGCCTAAGCAAAGAATTTGTGGCTAAGACCCCAAAAGCAAATGCAACTAAACAAAAATAAACAAGTAGGACTCAATTAAACTAAAAAGCTTCTGCACAGCAAAAGAAATTATCAACAAAGCAACCTACAGATTGGGTGAAGATATTCACAAACTATATGGGAGGACTAATATCTAGAACTCAAACCAGCAAGAAAAAGCAAATAACCCCATTAAAAAGTGGAAAAATGACACAAACAGATGTGTCTCCAAAGAAGATATACAATTGGGCAACAAACATATAAAAAAATGCTCAACATCACTATTCATGAGAGAAACACAAATTAAAACAACAATGAGCTACTTTCTTTACCAGTCATAATGGTCATTATTTTAAAAAATCAAAATAATGGATGATGCAGATGTGATGAAATTACTACAACCTCTATGGTATGTAGATTTCTCAAAGAACTGAAAAAAGATCTACCATTTGATCCAGCAATCCCACTACTTGGTATCTACCCAAAGGAACAGAGGCCATTAAACAAACAAACAAAAAAACACACCTGCACCCACATGTTTATAGCAGCACAATTCACAATTGCAAAGATGTGGAATCAAACCTAATGTCTATCAACTGATCAGAGGATAATGAAAATGTGATATACATACCATGGAATACTATTCAGCCATACAGAAGAATGAAATGTCTTTTTTGTAGCAATTTGGATGGATTTGGAGACCATTATCTTAAGTGAAGTAACGCAGGCACGGAAAACCAAATACCTGTTCTCATTTATAAGTGGGAGCTAAACTAGGGATCTGCAAAGGCATAGAGAATGGTATATAATGGACACTGGAGACTCAGAAGCCGGAGGGTAAAAAGCAGGAGAGGGATGAAAAATCACCTATCGGATACAATGTACACGGGTGGGGGTGGCGGGTACACTTAAAGCCCAGACTCCTTCAACACTATACAATGAATCTAAGTAACCAAAAACCATTTGTACCCCTAAAACTATTGAAATTAAACAAAATAAATACAGTGTGGGGGAAAAAGAGTTGGAGCTTGAAGCAGGGGAAGTTATACATGTAACACTGGCTAGGCCCATGAGAGTGTGTCTTGCTGTGTTACAGCAGAAAATAGTTGAAAACTGTTATTTTGGCCATACAGAAGCTCCTTAGGTTTTCACTCAGAGTCAATTTTTTAAACGTTTCAAACAAGTTTGATATCTGCTTTTTAAGCCCAGAAGAACAGAAATTCCACTTAGAAGGCACATGTGAGGCTGCTACAACTGGTTCATTGACCTCTGGAGAACGTGATATTGTAGTCGTGGCTAACATGTATTGAGCATTACTGACTACCAGGTATGTGCTGAAGTGCCTTTCATGTGGTGCATTCTTCACAATCACCCTGCGAAGTAGACACGATTATTTCCTGATTTTACAGATGAGACCACTCAGGCTTAGAGATTAAGTAGTTAGCCTAAGGCTACAGCATGACAAAGTTGCAAATCTGGGACTGACCCAGGACTTTGGGACTCCGGAGCCTGAATTCTTACTTATAACACTTTACTACATCTCTAAGGAGTTAGAGCAAGTGAGGATACACAGTAGTCTTAAAAGCAGAGGAATTATTTTTTAAAAGACAGCAGTCTGTAAGCATTTAGTATGGTGGCAACAGCTGTCCAGTTTTCTGTTACACCAGAAAGCAACACAGCAACTGACATTCTTAATGGTAAGCTCCATTATCCAAAGAAGCCAGTTCTCTGAGGTAGAGACGCTGAAGCAGAGGGTTTCAAGATTTTTAAAAATTGTATAATTTCTCATATTTTATATTCACTAAAACAAAAGACTAAGAAAGATACTGCACTCATAGAGTCCCAATGATATTGTTAGTGTAGCAAATTAGTTACTGTAAATATTATACTATTAATTTCCATTTACCATCTCTTAACTTGGAGAAACTTTTAAGAGCTCCTTCCACACCATTTCAGTGATGTTTCTTATCATTTGTTGGGCTTTGTTGCACATGATATGCATACAAAGGGGTATTTTTTTCTGTGGCTGGAATTTGGAAAAAGATTGTGCTCTGCATATGCTTGATTTGAATTATGACTGTAGAAAATAAGCTAGAATGTAAAGGAGGAAGGATTTACATGTGGAGAAGAGTTACAGTGTGCACTGCATTTAATGTATACGTCAGGACAAAAACACATTAATGAGAAAGCGAGCTTCATTTTCTTCCTTCCCCAACCATCCAAATTCTCCACCCCCCAGACCCATTCAAAGAAGAGAGAAGAGTCTTGCTTGATGGGTAAGAAGCTTGATTGTTTCACATAAAACAAGGATGGAGGGAGAAAGGGTGGAGGAGAGGGAGAAGAAAAGGAAAGCCCAGATGAGCTCACCAGGGAGTGAGTATAGACAGAGAAGAAAAGAGGAATTACTATAACAACATTATTTGCTGCTGGCTTGGATTTATTAAGCCCTGAGATCCTCCTACAGTGAACGTTCAGAGAGAAGAGGGAAAGCAAAGAAGCCTCAGAGGAAGCAACCAGTAAGGCAGAGAAAAACCAAAGAACATAACGTCCTAGAAGCTGAATGAAGAACTGGATCAAGGAGGAGGTGTGACCAGTCAGGTCAAATGCTACTGATGTGTCAAGAAGGATGAAGACCAGGAGTTGACCACTGGGATTTAGCAACATGGAGGTCACTGCTGATCTCAACAGGCTGTTTTGGAGGAGTTGTGGGGGCCAAAGCTGACTGGACTGAGTTTAGGCGAGAAAGGAGAACAATCAGAGATGGTGTGTATTGACAGTTCTTTCGAGGGTTTTTACTGCAAAGAGGAGGAAAGAAGCAGGACAAAAGCTGAAGGAGAAGTGAGGTCAAGGGAGGGATTTTCTTTTCAAGATTGGAGATATAACAGCATGCTTGCATGCTGGTGGGAGAGACCAGCGGTGAGAAAAATTATTATCGTGCAGGAAACAAAGAACAGAATTATTAGAGCAATGGCCATGATTTGGCGAGGGAAGATGTGGCAAACAGACGGTGGACCTCAACGGGCTGCGTAGAAGGCTCATCTGAGGGTAGAGGGAACAGGGACGATAGACGTGGTGCTGGTAGGGGAGTGCAGGTGGTGGTAGTCTGTAGAAGTTTACTTCTGAGTGCTTTCTCTGCATCGGAATGGTGAGTGTTCTGATAGCAGCTACAGAAGGGGCATTTCTCAGAACCATATCAAAAAGTGAAAGAGTTTGGAAATAACTAAACCATAAGAATGCAAAATATGTCCTTTATTCCAACAGAGGACTACCAGGAACTCATCGAAGACATAGTCCGAGATGGTAGGCTCTATGCATCTGAGAACCATCAGGGAATACTTAAGGTGAGTACATGCCTCAGGTGGATGTGGCAGTCATCCACGGAGCTCCCCAGCACTACTGAAGAAGGTTCTACTCCTGCTTCAATATTGCCACTTTTCAGACACCAAGGCAGCCATGGGCCAAGGTCAGTTTTATGCCTTCACCAGACTTACTGTGGTTTTTTTTTTTTTTTAATCAGGATGCTGTCTTTAGCATTGTCAAGTGAAGTTGTGTTTTTGTTTTTTAATTTGGAAATGTGTGGAGGGGGAGGGGACATTTGCTTATAAATCCAGGCCAGCAGCAAATAATGTTGTTACAGTAATTCCAGATAGTTGAGGATTCTTGGCTCCTTATTTATACTTCAAGCCTGAAGTTCACCAAAGTTTAGATACTTATGAGTAATTAGCAATAAACACATGTCATATTGCTAACTCTATAAATATTCCCAAATTCCAGTGCTGCATTCATCTGGTTGGGAAAAATAAAGCAGTTTTTAAAAATATTAAATTTTATTTATAAAAGTAATGGACACATATTGTAGAAAATTAGGAAGAAATAAAAACTGGAAAGAAAATAAAAATCAAAGGAAACAATTTTCACAAATTGTTTTTCAGTTAATCTACTACTTAATACTGGGTCATTATAGTTCCATTGACAAAATGTCAGAATCTTTAAATATTTTGGCCCAGTAACAAAAATTCTGTTCTTTTCAGGATAAGAAACTTATCAAGGCACTGTTTGATGTCCTGGCCCACCCCCAGAACTATTTCAAGTACACAGCCCAGGAGTCCCGAGAGATGTTTCCAAGATCTTTCATCCGATTGCTACGCTCTAAAGTGTCCAGGTTTTTGAGGCCCTACAAATGACTTTGCCCATGTGCCACTCAGTACAAATGTTCTGCTGTGGGCTTGGTGGGACGGAGCTGTCTGCCTTCTGTGTGTCAGCACACAGTTGGATATTGCTGTCTCCAGTATCAGTGACTCATTAGAGGTCAATTTTTTAAATAGATAATACAGATATTTTGGTAAATTGTACTTGGTTTTTCTTCCTAGCATCCTGGATGTAGACTGAGAATGGCTTTGAGCAGGACCAGCTTCTCATTGCTGTGGGCAGATGTCTTAGATACGGCAAGGGCTGACTGAGCTGGACTTTAGTCAGCCTAGTGAGACTCCCCTGTCCTTCTTGGGTTTCACTCCTCCTCAAGGAGTCTGTAGTGGAAAGGAGGCCACAGAAGAGGCTGCTTAGTATGAAATTTCAGCTTCTTCTAGCCCGGCCCTCCCTAAGAGAGCCCTCTGCACTTGTGGGCAGGCTCTGACCAGGCAGAACAGGCAAGTGGGAGGGAAGGAGAGCCCGCAGGCACCCTCCACCCACCCTGAGACCTGTGGAGAACTCCTTTTCTCCACAGCTGTCTTCAACCTGTGTGATATAAATTTTATCCCAGGAGCTTGAGTTCTAAGCAATGATCCTTAAGAAATTCTAAAGGCAGGAAGTATTAGAAATAAAAAGATAAAAACTAAGTATTTCTGGAGACCTAATAATGTGCATTTATTGGCAACCTTCTTAGTTGCCAGCTTCCACCCTGCAGCAGATGCACAGTGCTGATTTTTGCACCTTCAGCTGTGCCCTCAGACATAGCTGGGCACTGCCCTAAGGCATGGAGAGTTCAGGTCAAATGTGATCTCCTCAGTAGATGAGAATCATCTATCACCATGAAAAGGAGATTTCACCAAGCCTGAGGCAGTACTGCCACAAGGCCTGCTTCCACCAGTGGGCTTCCCACAATAGGGAGTTCGAGATTCAGGTGGCCTGTGGTGAGGCCCAGCCTGTCATGTTAGCCTTCCTTCCCCATTCTCCAAGTTCAGAGACTAACTGTGCTCCAAGGACATGAGCAGCACCACGAAGGGTGTCTCATTCTCAAATGGTAACACCATTTCCCAAAGCAGCTTCTGAGAGCCACACAATCATCTCACTTTGGGTCAGCACAACAGAGCCTCACAATCATTTTCTTGAACTTGAATTTTCAATATTATTGGATTTTTAGGCATTTAAATCCCCAAGCAAAAATCTCATTACAGTGAATAAAAAAAGAAACCTGTCAAACAAGCTACCATTTCACTAATGGATATAATGACTACATACAACCATAGTGTTTTGCTATTTTAATAATAATTGTACACCATCAATTCTCTACACCAAAGTGCTAAAAAATGTTTAACAAGTATTTTTGAAGAAAACAAAGACTATTTCATTATTGTTGAACTTGCTTTTCACCTCAGTTTTTTTTATTTTACCTATTAATAACATTGTTTTTTTTTTTTAAAGCCCTAATCAAACTTTTCTTCTTTATTTGGATGGTTCTTAAATATTAATTTTCAGATTTCTCTACAAAAATTTAACATCATCATTTTTCTTTAAAAAAAATCATTAAACAAGAACTTAGAATTTGTTATATTGGAACTTGACCTGTATTTCTTAACCTAACCATAAGATGAAAGGTTGAATGTAACATAACCTGAGTTAGTGACTGCACTGATGCGGAGGTGGGGTGAGCTGAGCTGCACCTTTCTGTCCAAGCACATTAGTAACTTGTGCTCATGACTGTGCAATTCTGTCTTACTGATTTCACAAGAAGGCCAAGGATGGGAATACTCTGGGGCTTGAAGGAGACTGCATAAACCTGGCTGTTGTGATGCATCCTCCAGGAGCAGCCCCACGCACCAGACCTGTGCTCCTGGTACATGCACAAGGCCTCCTGGAGTTTCCTCTCTATACCTATCAACCACCCTAAGAGATGCTGTGGTCCTATTGGGAGGCTGCCTGTGTGGGACCGCTGTTGCTTTCTGCTAAATCAATAAATATTTATCAAACATCTGCTCTGTGCCAGGCACTGTTCTAGGCCCTAGGGATGTACACTGATAAGACAGATGAGGTTCCAACCCTCATGGGGCTTGCCTGTTAGAAGGAAGAGACAATGAGGGAACAAGTCAACATAAAAAGTATCAGCTAGTGGTAAGTACTATGTTGAAAATGAAAATAGGTTAATGTAACAGATGACTGTACAACCCCTTTAGGTTTAGGGATTACAGATGACCTTTGTAGGAAAATTACATTTCAACTGAAAACTAAATGACAGCCCTGGGAAAATTAGGAGGAAGAGCTTTCCAGACAGGAAAACCAAGTGCCAGGAGTCTCAGGCAGTACAAGCATGTGTGTGTATTGCAGTCTAGTGAGGAGGCAGGTGGTTCCAGATGAGGCTGGAGAACCAGACAGGGAACAGATCACATCAGGCTTTGGAATCCAGAATGAGGGGCTTGGGTTTAGTTCTCAATATGTTGCAAAACTTTTGAATGAGTTTAAGCAGAGGAGTGGGATAATCTGATATATATTTCTAAAAGATAGCTCTGGCTACTGTGTGAATGGATTTTAGGAAGCAGGTATGGAAACAGAGAGCAGGTAGCAGGCTATTGCAATAGACCAAAGAAGTCATCTAGGTGGAAGATGAGGGTGTTGTCTGGAATCAGCTGGTAGTAGTGGAGATGAGAGAAGTATTAATAGAAGGATTCTGAACAGGTTTTGGGGGAGAGTCAAAAGAATTTTCTGGTGGGATTAGATGGTAGGGGTGAGGGAAAGATGGCAGTCAAAGATGACTTCTAGTTGCCTGAGCAACTGGTAGATGTAGAAGACTAGAGGAGGAGGAACAGGTTTGGGACATGTGGCAGTTTTAAAAAAAAGTTTTCAAATTCATTGATGCGCCTTCCATGGACAGTTGGGGTCTATGTCACCTCCACTTGAATCTGGGCTCTGTGACCGCTTGACCGATATTGTATTGCAGAAGTAATGCTTTACTTGTTTCCAGGCCCTGGACTCTTAAGTCTTAACACTAGCAGTTTCCACTTCTTTTTCTTATGATACTCACACCTGGAACTCAGTCACTTTCAGGAAGCCATAGCAGTCTGTGGAGAGGCCATGTGGAGAGGAACCACAGTCTCTCCACCCACAGGCCAGGCTGAGCTCCCAGGCAACAGCCGCAAACGTGCTAGCTCTATGAGTGAGCCATCTTGGAAGTGAATTCTCCAGCCCAAAGTGCAGCAGCTGCTCCAGCTGATGTTTCATGGAGCAGTCCCCATCGAACCGAAGAAAAGTTACAGATTTGTTAGCAAAATTAATGATTATTACTAGATTTTGATTTCTTATGACACTGGAAAAGAGGAGAAGGTTGAGAGTTCAATTTTAGTCATTCTAGGTTCAAGGTGCCTATTAGATGTCCAAGTGGAGAGTTCAGATAGGCAATTGGTTATATGAAGCCCCAGGAGAGGTCAGGGCTGGAATATAATTTAATTTTATTTTTTTTGAGTTGGAGTCTCACTCCGTTGCCCAGGCTGGAGTGCAATGGTACGCTCATGGCCACCCCAGCGTCAACCTGCTGGGCTCCAGTGATCCTTCCACCTCAGCCTTCCAAGTAGCCAGAACTACAGGTATGCACTACCATGCCTGGGTAAATTTTTTATTTGTTGTAGAGACAAGGTCTCGCCAAGTTGCCAGGGCTGGTCTCGAACCCGCAGGCTCAGGCAATCCACTCACCTCAGCCTCCCAAAGTGCTGGAATTACAGGCTGAGCCACTGAGCCTGGCCATGGAATATAAATTTTATTGTCACAAGAATAAAGACAGGGGACTTTTCCCAGGTTAATTTCACCTGGGAAAAGCATGTAAATAAAAGAAGACCAGGGAATTCTTAATTCTGGGATTTCCTATGTGGGCACAGGAACCAGGACTTTGAGGAGCTGCCTGGGTGAACTCTGAATGGGAGTGGAATCTGTACAAGTCCTTCCTTCCAGTTGTAGATATTGTTTAGCCATTTACTGAGGTGCTGCATGTATGGATTTGATAACGTTTTCCTTGAATTTCCAGTGCTAATAAAGAGTGTTTTGCCTTTTCACACTAACATGATTATCTTCACTTTGGAAAATTGCTTTCTCTGAATCATTCTCTGAGCTGTTGTGTCATCTGTAGGCACTCACTGGATTTAGGTTTGCAGGTGATTTAAAAATGTCATGTAGCAACTTGGAAAAGACAGTGGCTGCACAGCACAAAGTAAGGATTCGCTTGCCCTCCAGCAGATCTTTGCAGGAAGATGCACCAGGGCTGCTGTCTGCTGCAGACCACCACAGCTGGTGGCCCTCTGTACTGGGAAACCCAGGGGTCCTATGGCAGGCCCAGTTGCAATCTTCTCAACCCAGAAGAGATGCCTCTTACTAAGACTGCCAGCATCTCTGCTCCCTTACACATAGCAGGACTGGTTCTGAGAGCTCTGCCTAAGTCTGCACTACTTCTACCCAGCATTTGGGAGGCAAAGGGACGAGGTAGGGTGGATAAAGGAGTTCCTCATCAAGTTGAGGGAGCCTTATTACATATAGCCCTCCTGCTGAGCAAGCCATCAGCTGCCTCCAGTTCCAGATCCTGGGAATGGCCAGTAGGGGCCCATCCACAGAAATTTAGAGGCCTTGGTGAGGCTTCCTTTCTGTGACCATCTTCTACTCCAGGAGCTTTGAGCCCAGCCCAGGGATGTCCTAACTGTACCTCCTTCTCCCTTCAGACAGTCTTGATCAGCCTACAGGAGACCATCCTCAGAGTCTGTTAATCCAGCAAGGCTGCTCCTCTAATCGATGTCAGAGATAGAGCCACAAAGACATATGTAAAGCCATCTACTGCAAACAATGACAGTAACTCAGTATTGCTTAGTTTTCAGAGTATCTCATAAAGGGAATGCAACTAAAGACCATAGTTACTAATAATTCTTCATTATGTATTTGCTCATCCATTAATTTATGCAACATATATTTATTGAGGGCCTACTAAGTGCTAGACATTGTAGGAGCTAGGGCTACTACAGTGAGCAAAATAAAGTCCCTGCCCTCATGGAGTTTAGATTCCAGTGGAGGGAGACAGACAATAAACAAATGAACATATAATGTAAAGTCAAGTAGTGATGAATGTTATAAAGAAAACGAAGGACAGAATGAAGGACAGAATGAGGTTGTAGGAAGAAGTTGCTATCTTAGATAGGATGAGCTCCTTCCAGGGCACTGGCTCCTCAAATCGAGCCTGGCAGCACTGGCCCTGGCAAGCTCCTTTACCCGCCCTGCAAGAATTTGGCATTTCATGTCATGCCAGGCCGACCAACGCTCCAAGTTGTGAACAAGCCATTTTGCAATTCCTAGAACAGGTGCCACCTAGTGGTTGTAAAAAGGAGTCAATCTGTGCTTCAGTCTCATCCCCACTGCCTCGGACCTTAAATGCCCATAACTCAAGACCAAATGTTCCCCAAGAGGCACTGGAGACCAGGGCTGTGGTTTGACAATGGATTGACTGCATGTTGTTTGATGCAGCCCTTGGAGTGTAAAAATCTTGTTATATCTTTTCCTTTACTCTGTCTGGCAGAGAAAATCTAATGACCAAGTGAGAAGTCATTGATTTAGGTAATTTCAAACTATCAACAATGCTCTGAGGCTCTCTCAGCATATCAATTCATTCATTGTTATGGCTGAGGCACCAGGGTAGGCTAGGCATATATTGCCAAGTTATGTTGGGAAAAAAGTTGAAAGAAGGATGAGTGCTGGGCACAGTAGCTCATGCCTATAGTCCCGGCACTTTGGGAGGCCGAGATGAGAGGATTGCTTGAGCTCATGGGCTCAAGACCAGCCTAGGCAACTTGGCGAGACCTCATCTCTACAATAAATCAAAAAATTAGCTGAGTGTGTTGGCATATGCCTGTAGTTCCAGCTACTTGGAAGGCTGAGGCAGAAGGATCTCCTGAGCCCAGCAGGTCGAGGCTACGGTGGCTGTGAGCATGCCATTACACGCCAGCCTGGGCGACAGAGTGAGACTCCAACTCAAAAAAAGAAAAAGAAGAAGAAAAGAAAGAAGAATTAGGGGGAAAATAAATCCCTCCCCAAATTGTAATCTTGTGTAATGTTTCACCACTTACAGTTCCAGGAGCTACCACACTCCTTTGACTCAGATTGTTCTCTGATCCTACATTCTATCCTAGGACTGAGGGATAACTCTGAGCCATAGTTTGGAGTTTTCTGTCTTTTCCCTACAAAATGCAAAAAGTAGAAATACAATCCTATCTCAAATTTAAACTTTGGTGATGACTTTGCATTATTACATGAGTTGAGGTTGAAAAAACTGAATAGCTACTGAGCAGGAACTGGAACTGATGCCCCAGGGAGGACAAAGCCCAGTGATATGTGACATACCACACACAGCAAAGCACTTGGAGGTAAAGAGTGTGAGACTGTGATGAACCCTGCTAGGCCTGCTGTGTCCAGCTCTCTGCAGCCTTGTGGGTAAACCATCATGTGTGATCACAAATTGGTCATCATCACATGGTACCAATGTAGCTGCTTGTATATGATGTCTGGCCATGGTACAAAACTGTAGACAATGTAGCACACTGGAACCCTGATATTAGTTCCAGGTAACTTGGCTTGAGGAAAGCAGCTTTTATTTTATTTATTGATTGATTGACAGGGTCTCGCTCTCTCACCTAGGCTGGTGTATAGTGGTGCGGTCATAGCTCTTTGTAACTTCAAACTCCTGGGCTTAAGGTGTCCTCCTGCCTCAGCCTCCCAAGTAGCTTAGATTATAGATGTAAGCCACTGTACCTGGCCCTGAAGGCAGTTTTAAGTAGCCACATAAGGTACCTAAACCGGAGTTTTGTGTAATGCAGATACCAAGTATAAGAGGCTTGGCAAACCTTCACAAAGGTTCCCCATGAGAAACTGGGGTGACCCAAGCAACATTACTTGTCTAATGTCCCCCTGCCCATATTCCTAATGTACTTTTCTGAGGATGCATTCTCTTCAATTATCACAGTGACAAGCACCTTCTCTCAGATTTATGTTTCATAATGTCCATATTCTCCAAGACTCCCATTATGCCCTCGGCAGTACCTAGATTTGTATTCCAGTTCTGCCACTTATGAGTTATGTGACCTTATACAAGTTACAAGAATCTCAGTTTCTTCATATGGTAAATAAAAAAAATAATAATACATACCAGATAAAGCTGTTGTGAGAACTAAATAAGTTAACACCTGGAAAACTCTCGAAACACTGCCTGGCATGTAGGAAGGGATCAATAAATGTTTACCACCACCACCACCACCACCACCACCATGACCATCATCATCATCGTCATCGTCATCGTCATCACCAACACCTTCCATTTCTTGAGACTTGAGAAGTTAAGCCCAAGATACATTCTTTAAAGGGGTTCATACTCTGCTGGATTCTCCCATTTCATTGAGACAGAAAGTCCTTTAGTTGCAGGTTTTTTAGTGGGATGTGTTCTAGCAACAGAACAGTCAGAGCTTGAAGCAGGAATGAAAAGTCACAATACCTGATTTAGATTCTCACACAAGACCTTCTGAAAACCCCTGTCCTCCCGACCTGGAAAGGTAAAATGAGCTCTTCCATTCCCTAAGATGGCTTCTCTCAGGTCAGGAATGGCACACACACAAGTGCACACACACAGAGGCCTGTCAATCCTTCATCTTATTTCCAAGCTTCAGTCCCTGGTGTGTGAGGGTGGAAATATATCTCCTTGCTGAGACCAGAATCACACATTTTCCAGAACTGACTATTTCAATTTGCTGTTTCCAGCATGATGAAGTCAAACTTGTAACTCCAGGAAGACAGTGTTCAGGGATGTAGGCAAGTAGAGTCAGTGAAGACATTTTTGTAGCAGGCTGTAATTTTCATGTTTCCCTGTGGTCAGTGGACAAAGCCCCTTTTTCAGACATAAGAACATAAGCCTGATCAAGGTGAGTCTGACCACTGTGTTGCATGGGCCTGGAAGAGTATAGAATTCAAAGTGAAAAGTGCTGATAGAGTGTAGACAGCATGAAAAGGGGGAATTTCATTGTTTTAAAAATCATGAATGGGAGGGAAAAAGTCAGTAATTATGCTGGGAGAAATCAGGCAATACCTTGATGATCAAAATTAGCATCTCCAATAAAGGACAGAGGGATATCATATGCCTCCAGACATGATATCCTCAGAAAAACATAACATTACCTGTACTGTACACAGGTCAAGAATATAACTTCAGTCTAAACAGGAGGAAAATTCAGACAAACAAAAAATGAAGAATATTCTATTTTAAAAAAGAAGGAGAATTGAAAAACAACTTGCACATCTTCAAAACTTTTGTGTTTCGAAACTCTTATGCTTCAAAGGATACCATCAAGAAAATGAAAAGGCAACCCACAGAATGGGAGAAAATTTTTGCAAATCATATATCTGATAAGAGACTTATAGCTAGAACATATAGAGAATTCTTACAAGTCAATAAAAAAGACAAATAATTAAATAGCCATTTTTTCAAAGACAATAAACAAATGGCTAATAAGCATTCAAAAAGATGTTCAATATCACTCGCCATCAGAGCAATGCAAATCAAAACCACAATGAGATACCATTTTACCCCCACTAGAATGACTATAATTAAAAAGACAGATAATGACAAGTGTTGATGAGGAGGTGGAGAAATTGTAACCCCCATATACTGCTGGTGGAGATGGTGAACAGCGAAGCTACTTTGGAGAGTGGTCTATTAATTCCTCAAAGTCACATGGACTACCATGTGACTCAGCAATTCTCTAGGAGAAATGAAAACATGTGCACAAAAAAATTTCTACATGACATTTCACAGCAACGTTAGCATAATAGCTAAAAGGTAGAAACAACTAACATGTCTATTAACTGATGAACAGCTAAACAAAATATGGTATACCCATCAATGGGAATATTATTTGGTCACAATGAAGTAGTAATACATGCCACAATATGGATAAATTTTGAAAACATTATGAAAGAAGCCTGTCACAAAGGACCATACGTTTTATGATTCCAGTTATATGAAATGCCTAGAATGGGCAAATTCATGGATTATAAATTGTCTTAGGCTGGAGAATTTGGGAAGAAATTGGAGTAACTAATGGATATGGAGTTTCTTTTGGGATAATGAAAATGTTCTAACATTGATTATGAGGATGGTTGCACATCTCTGTGAATATACAAACTATTGAATTGTATACATTAACTGAGTAAATTGAAGGCATGTAAATTATATTGTAATAAAACAGTTACTAAAAGAGGGGGACAGATTGTATTCTTCAAAATTGTCAGTGTCATAAAGGACAAAGAAAGCTGTGGAAATGTTCCAGATCAAAGGAAGCTAAGGAGAGATGACAACCAAATACAATACCTGACCCTAACCTGGATTCTGTACAAGAGGAATATGTTATAAAGAACATTACTGGGTCAACTGACATAACTGGACCATGGATAGTAGCTTAGATTGAATATTGTATCAACGTAAATTTATGAAGTTTATATATGTTCTGAGTTTATGTAAGAGAAAAATGTACCATGATTTATTAGTGATAAAGGATAATGTATGTAACCTATACTCAAATGATTCAGAAAAAATTGTGTGACTGTGTATATGTGCAGGGAAGCAAATGATATGGCAAATGAAATAAAATGTTAATAGCAGGTAATCTGGGTAAAGGATATACAGATATCCTTTCTACTATTTTTATGTTTGCAACTTTTTGTAAGTTTGAGTTTCTTTTCTAAATTAAAAGTTTTTTTTGTTTTTTTGTTTTTTTGAGTTGGAGTCTCACTCTGTCACCCAGACTGGAGTGCAGTGGCCGCTCCCGGCCACTGCAGCCTCAACCTGCTGGGCTTTGGCGATCCTTCTGTCTCAGCCTTTCAAGTAGCTGGAACTACAGGTGCGCACTGCCACACTCGGCTAATTTTTTTGATTTATTGTAGAGATGAGGTCTTGCCAAGTTGCCCAGGCGGGTCTCAAACCCGTGGGCTCAGGCAATCCACTCACCTCAGCCTCCCAAAGTGCGGGATTACAGGCTGAGCCACCGAGCCTGGCTTAAATTAAAAGTTTTAAATGATCATGAATGACTTTTCTCTCTGGGCAGTGTGGAGTTATATAAAAACAGGTTAGAGTAAATGCTCTGAGTGTGAGTGTGTATATATGTTTGCATGCCTGGGAGTCTACACATTTCCACGGAGCACGTTACCCCTCTGCTGCCATTGGGCCCCAGGCCCTGTGGCTTATCCAGCAAGGGCCACTGATGGCTCACCATCACACCCAGACAGCCTGCTTAGGTACTCTGGGGGAAGGAGGTGGATCCCTTGGTGTCCCTGGGTTGACAGTGGCAACTTACCTGCATGAGCTGCCCTGTAGGCCTCCTCCCCTCATATAAAGAAACATGGAGCAGGCATGTCAGGCCTACACTCACCATATTCTGAGAGGCTTGCTATCTTCAAAGTTCTCATTTCTATACTGAAGAGTTCTCCATTGGCTTCAGGAGGCCACTCTTTTTCCAGGTTTTCTACCTATATTGAAGAGAGGGAGGAAAGAGAAAGAAGACTCATATTTATTGAGGGCCCTCTTTGTGTCAGGCCCTATGTTTTGCAGACTATCTTATTTAAACAGCACAGAGTCCTGCAAGATGGGTAAACTGAGGCTCAGAGTACCTCACTAACTTGGCCAAGGAAGCAGAGCAAGCAAGGGGCAGAGCTGGATTAAAAGCCAAGCCTAGACTCCCCTATCCCCAACTTCCACCAGGCACTCTTGCTTGAGATATTGAGACTTTTTTTCCTGCTTTCTCTCCTCTTTTGCTGTCTGATTTGAGGTCAAATCCTGTCCTCATCCCAGGAAATGAAACCAAATAATTGCTAATAGGAATTGATCCAAAAGACCCAGGCCAACTTTGGAAAACACTAGTAGGGCTGCATTCAGCCCTGTTTTCTGAAGCCATAGTGATGTTGGGAATCAACTCTGAAGGAAATGGAGAGAAATATTTATCTTTTCTTTAAATGACCAAAGTGAACACAGTCTTCAGGGTTAGGTGCCAAATCATGGGCACTGGGTAGCCAGAGATCCTGGCACATATCTGGCACCTGGACAACTGTTTGAAGGGTATTCCTGCCAAAGGGAGTCAGGGTTGTGGTGGGGATACCTTAGGAGGCAGTGGGCTCTGAAGCTATAAGGATGGGGGTGGTGAGCAAAGAGGAGTGCCAGGCGTGGCCATTCTAACTTTCAGGTATGGCCCAGGGCAATATTGTGGGTGGGAAGGGAAAGGGGATGAACATTGCTTGGCAGTCTTCTCCTTATCCTCTGCTCTTCTCCTCTACTTTTCTGGCCTCCAAGCACTCATCTGGTATTCCATTCTCAAAGGCCTCCCTGTTCGCTCAATAGCAAAAGGAGGGTTGCTGGAAGAATACATTGGAGCTGCATATAGCCATCAGACAGGAAAAGTCCGCCCATGGGAGTGTCAGCTCAGAGGAAAGCAGAACTGAAACACAATGATGATGTCATTTGAGCCCTTGGATTCAGCCATGCGAGAAGCCCCTGCACTTTTAAATTAAGGGGACCAACAATTTGCATTTTGCGTGAGAAATTTTCAATTGGGTTTCTATCACTTAGAAGAAGAACATGAATAAAATTCTAACTGAAATAGGATTAGACTGTCTAGTATGATTTTCAAGTACAGATCATCGCTAGCAGCCAAGGTAGGATGCAGAGAACTTCAGAACAGAGCCGTTTGACATGGAAAACCCAAAATCTGTAGACAGTGAAGAGAGGAAGAAAGCAGGCCAGTTCCTGCATCTAGAGGCTTCCACTCTAGGGAGTGGTTAAGATGCTCAGGTCTGGGTCTTTTCTGCAATGTAGGGAGACTTGGAGGAAACCCAAGTCAGTTCCAGTCTGAGGGTCCTGCAATGTACAGGTTTTCCTGAGGCTGTTTCAGGTAATGGTAGCTACCTTCTGCTGAGCCTGTGCTACATGGTAGACAATGTACTGTGTATTATTTCATTGAATTCTCATAGTAACCATGAGAAATGGAGATGCTGGCACCATTTGCTAGATGAAGAACTGGAGGTTCACAGGGCAAAGTAACTTATTAGTCACATAGCTAGTAAGCTAGTAAGTGGTAGAGCAGGGATTCAAACCTAGTGTATTAGACTCCAAATCTTGTGCTTTTAACAACTATATTTATTTTACTTCCTCCAAGATGGGTCAATGAGGAAAGGAAGGTTAGCTATACAGAGAATTAATAATAATCTTTTTCTGTCAATGTAGTCCTAGCGAGTTTACATTACAATCATATATGTAATCTTACTACATCCATTTTATGGATATGGAAACTGAGGCTCAGAGATAGGAAATGACTTACTCCAAGTCATTTGGGAAAACTGGATAAACCACTCAGAGGTAACCCCCCTCAAATTCAGCAGCCAGTCTGTGGATACTCACAGTGTGTGTGCAGGGCAGGGAGGAGCTGGCTTCACCACACTGAACCATACTAAAGGGCAGTGATAGTATCAGTCTGGCCAAGGAAGTTCTCGACAGGTGAGGGGACTGACAGGTATTGTGGCCACAGATCCAATTGCAGAACACAAATCCCACTATAGCAAAGAACTCTGAATTCACAAAAAGATTCCCCATTCCAGCCAGGCGCCATTTATTTTTCAGCAACATTTGATATGGCCAAATTCCAGTTCAACCAGAGAGATTCAGCTTCCTGGTGTTCCCAGGGGGACCTAGTTGTGAAAAGAGCCCCTTTCTTCTGTTGGGACACCCTCAGCAAACAAGGTTGAGCTGCCCGGGGAGTAGAGATTCCAGCTCCTCCCCTAAGTAGCTGTCCCAGCCCAAGCTCCAGGGGCCCCCACAATTGGACCTGTCCTGATGCTTTGCCAAGCTCAGAGGCACCTGCCCTAGGGAGACAAGGCAAAGCTTTCACCGTTCCCTGGGTGAACCGCACCGGGAGGAGTGACCAGGCAGGGATCCAGGTGATGGGACAGAAGGGGCCAGAGCAACCACTGTTGTTCACTGCCAGAGTATGCCAGGGGACTGGAAGGTGAGAAGCAATCCCACTTGTCTCCCAAAGACCCTGCCCTCCGTATGTGTGTGTGTGTGTGGGGGGGGAGGGTAGGAGAGTGGGAAAGCAGGGAGGAATCCAGTCCTGGAGCTCCCATGAAGCCAGGGAAGCAGCCTTCTGGATTTGTTTTCCTACAAGTAATCTGTGCTCCCTGAAACTGGAGCAAGTACTGAAGGCAGAAGAGGTGGAAAGAAGCAGGTTCTTGTGGTCAACCCCAGCCCTTCCAGGTCTCCAGTGCTGGTTCTGGCGCAGATTCCAGCTCTATCACTTGCTTTCCTTGGATACAATCTTAACTTTTTGCCATCCTTATATTAGTATTTATTAAGAGCCCTCTACGTATTAGGGAGTCAATAGTAAGCTAGGGAGGCAATAATAAGCATACAAAAAAGAACTCAGTCACCTTCTTGGAGTTTATATCAGTAGGAGAGATGAATATTAATCAAACAACCAAGTACTCGTCCTACACACACACACATACATACATACATACGTACAAAAAGTGAAATGTCCAGGAGAGATACATAGTATATAATCAGAGAGAAATCACTCTCTCTGGAAGGTCAGAGAGGCTTTCCTAAAAAATGATAATAGAACTGAGGTCTGGAAGAAGTGCAGGAGTCTCATGAAGAGGGTAAAAGGGGCCACTGCATACAGAGGGAACAGGATATTCAAAGGCAGCCCATTTGATAAGAGGGAACTGGAAGGAATTGGAAGAAGACTCCTGAGGCTGAAGTACAGAGTGGAGAACCAGGGTCCAGGCAGACTGTGCAAAAATGTGGTTCTTTCTCTTAAGAGCAATAGGAAGCCTTTGAGGTGCTCTAAGCAGGGAAGTAAGATGATCACACTTGTAGTTTGAGATTACTCTGGCAGCATAGTGACAACGAATCAGAAGAGAATGAGGGAGCATTCAGGAGGCCAGTTAGGAGGTATCAGACATTTGCCTATAAAGTGGAGATGATGATAACACTATCTCATAAGCTGCTGCCAGGATTCAACGAGATGCTGCGCTTTAATGTTTATTCCAGTACCTGGCCCATAGTAAAGGCTCAATAACTGTCGACATTGCTACTTTTACTGTTGTTTTTCTTCAGAGTGGATATTTCTGATTCATGCCTACTATCCTATGTGAAGGAGGTGGAAAGGGTAGCCGTGGTTTCCCAGGTGGAAGCGTGTTTTGTATTCAATCAGAACGTCGACACCAGAACCCAGGATGCCCGAAGGCCCTGTTAGATAGCCTGAAAGTATGAATGATTCTGGAAGAAAAACGGGTTCCAATTGTTCCGGCAAGGAAGCTGGAGAGACAGCTGAAAGACTATCGACGGTAAGCCCTAGGGTTTCTTGAGAAAAGCAAGTGCTCATCTGTTTCGAAAAGCAGCTGTAGAGCTCACTGTCGCGCGCATTCCCGTGGAGATGGGGACCCCCGCCACTCCCCACCCCGGTGCCGACCCACAGGCTTCAGACCAGACCCGCTTCCCCAGGGTGCAGGAGGAGGAGGGTCCCGGAAGGCCGCCTCCAGCCCGCCTGCACCGGCTGCCCCCTCCCCAGTCACGTGGCCCGGTGGGTGGGGACCGACCTGAAGTTCGAGAAATCCTGAGCTCTCCCAACTTCGGAGTGCGTGGCCACCCGTGCCCGGCGGCGGGCGCTGAGCCTCCGGGAGGGGCGTGGAGGTGCGAATCGGAGAAGCCCCCAGCGGCGCGGGCCGCGGGACTCGAGGCATGGCCCAGCTGTCATTGATCCCCGGGTCGGCCACGGCGTGGACAGGTGAGCAGGTCCCCGGGGGGCAGCGGCTGGGGTGGCAGAGGCTGCTCGGGCATTGGGCCTCAACAGCCTACGCCCGTCCAGGGGATGCGGGGCACCCACACAGGAGGGGAGCGGCTGGGTGGAGCGGAGCGGCCGCGGGGGACTCTTGATCTTCCAGGTCAGTCTCGCCGCCGCTTCCCCCTCCTCGCTCGCTTCTCCCCGAGCCGGGTGGCGCGACTGAGGGCAGGGGCTGCGGGGACGCCGGGGAACCGCGCGCCTGGCGGGGGCGCTATTCCGGCTCCGCCCCCTGCGCGCGCACTGGCTGCTCCCCGTGACGTCACGCTCGGCTATAAAAGGCGCGGCGCGCGGCCCTTGCGGCTGTGGAGGAGCTCGAGGCTGAGGGAGCTTGTGCTTGCTTCAGCGATGTTTTACTCAGGGCTCCTCACGGAGGGCGGCCGCAAGGAGGGCGACATGCGGGAGGCTGCTTCGCTGCGACAGCAGCGCCGGATGAAGCAAGCCGTGCAGTTCATCCACAAGGACTCCGCCGACCTGCTGCCCCTGGACGGCCTCAAGAAGCTGGGCTCGTCCAAGGACACGGTGAGCGCCCGCGGCCGCGCCCGCCTCGATCCTCCCGGACCCGGCCCCTTCGTGCCGGGCGGTCTCCCGGCCCCGGCCGTTGTCGCTTTCACTGAGTCACCGGCCCCGGCCCGCTGTCCGCGGTGTCGCTCCCCCACGATTCCTCCCTCTCCGGCACCTCCCGGCTTCGGGTTCGCTCGGGATTCCGTCGTAGCCTCCCCAGCTCGCGCTCCCTTCGGCTGTGCCTCTTCCCTCCGCGTCTCCCTCCTCTACAGAAGGGACCCTGCGCTGCCCACTTGCCTCCGAGTCTTCTTTCTTTTCTTGACATCGAATTTGGTCCACGGGGCTTGGGCCTCGTAGCACAGGCTGTGTGCCTGCTCCTGTGACCCAGACAAAGGTGACTCCTCGTGGGCGTGTGGGTAGGAGAGAGAGAGGTGGACGGGGTGTTGTAATTTTTATTTTTGACAGCCACCATATCCAGATGACTTTTGTTGCCTCCATTATCCCCCTCTGCAAAATCGACTCCTCTTTGGTTTTGTCTTATTCACCTTTGACCTTCCGTCCTGAGTGGGGAGAGAGAAAAGGGGTCGAATGTGAAGGTTTCCCGAACCCCACGCATCTCATCCTTCTCATCTCTCTTCTTCCAGCCCCGACCCCGAGGACGGGGTGGAGGGAGGAAGCCAGGCTGCGCGATCTCCCTGACAGGCTGTGTGGGAGCTGGGCTTGGTGCAGTGTTTTTTTCTAGCACGGTTGTTCTTGGCATTGAGGAGAAGAAGCCCAGGACTGGGGGCCTGGGTTCAAAGACCATAGTGCCCTCTGTCTACAGCATGGGGAGCTGGCTAAGGGTTGCCCATACAAAAACGGTATCTGACTGTCATTCTTCAGTTGCTGTAGTCAAATTTATGTTTAGCTTTGTAGTTTTATCTGGAGTAGTTGGATTGCTTTCTTGAATTGCACAATCACTTTGTCCATTTAAACAATAATTTATGAAATGTTAAATATCTTTTATGAGTGAAATAGATGCTCTGCATATTTTTCTAGCATTTTTTTATTTTGAGCTTTTGAAATGTTTAATTCTGGATGTGATTGTTGGCCCTGGTTCACTGAAATTGCCATTTCTGGCCCCAGCATGGCAATGGAGGACAGAGTTTTTGCATCCACTTCCTTTTTTTTTTTTCTTTTTTCTTTTTAATTTAACAGCTCTAATGACACATAGATGCCAATATCAGATTTCTCTCTCCTCCCATTAGTTACTTATGTGCAAGGAATGTCTACTCCAGTTATCTTGCTCTGTTTTTAAGTTTTTTTTTTCTTCACAAGTCACAGGATAGTTGATCTGATTCATGCTAACCCAGAGTGATGACTGACTAAAATGTATTCCTACAAAAGCAATAACTCTCTCTTTCCTTTTCTTGCTTTAACACAGTCTAGATTCATTTAGCAAATCAGGTCTAAGTCTTCTTTTCTTCAGGCCAAAATAATCCTAGTTCCTGGGATGCTTGGGAATCAATAAGTAAGGAAGTATTAGGAGAATAATTAAAATGTGGACTTTTTTCTGGGTTATGTTGTTCTGAGTAATCAAGGAGCTTCCTAGCCCTGAAGACTACCTCTGCATCCCTCTGCCTAGGAGTCCTTATACCACTACATGCTGCGTTAGAATCCCATCTGCTTTTCTAACTCCCATCTGCCTCACTTGAGCTACGAAGAGCTGATAGCATGGAGCACAGGCGGTAGGCTGCAAAGAGGAAGGATCCTCAAGAAGCAGGATATTTCCATGGGTGTGACACACAGCAGTTGACTGTGAAGCTCTGAATCATGGTTCACACTTTCTGTACCCCATTGTCATGGAGTTGATTTCCCTCTCACTGTTCTCACACATTTAATGCACAAGTGATTGTACAGAAGAGCCAGAAGAGATCACAGAAACCAAGACAAACTGAGGTAGGACTAGGAGAGCTGTAAGCGCTGGGGTGAGGCAGCATGTTTAGACTCCCTTGGGTTGTGGCAGCCTCAATATAATCTTAGAAATGACTTTAGAAGCGCATTCTTATCACTTTATTTTATAAATACATCTGGTGGAATAAACCAATGTTGACTCCATTTTCTCTAACTGCAAGTGAAATTTGGAGGATGCTAAAATTAATTAATAGCTCTCACTTGAAGTAGTTTATAGTGTAATCCCAATATAAGGTACAACCTGGCAGATCCTATGGAAAAAAAAAAAAATAGAAGGAAACCAAGAAAAGGGAGGGGATGGCACCAGAGGGAGAGAGGAAAAATTAGTTGTAATTGACCCTGTGGCTTGGGAAGAGTGGGTTTTTTTCCTCATACTAATAACCTATATTTGAATTATACTGCTGGACTTTCTGAATTATCTACCTTTTACCATTCTGTTTCTTTGATGTTTACTGTTTGATACTAGTCTGCTAGCCCTTTTTGAGTTGGAAGAGGGCACCTGTAGGCAATCAAGGGGGTCATATTCTCTTGGCCCTAGGAAAATGCCTTTGCCCTATTCCTGTGTATATGGAGTTGGCTGCTACAAAGTCTACAGTGTATAGTTTTTAGGTATGACTCTTTTGTTTTCATCCTTTCATCTTGTATTGCTTATTCTGTATTTGATTAAGAACTAAAACCAGAAATGAGTAATATTATATTTATTTTTTTTGAGTTGGGTGTCTTACTCTGTTACCCAGGTTGAAATGTAGTGGAACACTCACAGCCACTGCAGCCTCAACCTGCTGGGCTCAGGCGATCCTTCCACCTTAGCCTTCCAACTAGCTGGAACTACAGGCATGTGCCACCATGCCTGGTTATTTTTTTTTTTTAATTGTAGAGATGAGGTCTCACCAAGTTACCCAGGCTGGTCTTGAACCCATGGGCTCAGGCAATCCTCTCACCTTGGCCTCCCAAAGTGCTGGGATTATAGGCGTGAGCCACTGTGCCCGACTTAATTTTTTTTTAACTTGAGGAAGCTGGAAAAAAATCTTTATTCTTGGAATTTTGCCTATTGTGATTTCTCTTATTTTAGCTACCAGGTTCATAAAAGTTCTTCTCATTATGCTAAGGACTTTTTAATTTTTTTAAACAGTCGTGTTATGTGATAATATGCTATCTTTCCTATATGATATTATTACTGACCTGTATTACTGACCAATAGAGAGAAATATTCTTACTGATTAGCAGAGAGAAAGTTTCTTTTTCCTACCTGTGATTGATTCTGCTTATAGCCAAATGCTATAGAGTTAGGAATGAAGAATGGGAAAAGGATGGTAGAGCACAGTGAAGCAAACTTACCATAAAATACCTGATCAGAGAGCAGCCCTGGGTGGTGTGCTATAGATTAACCATTCATAATGACACAAGTCTTGGACTAGAAAGTCTTAAAGCCTTAGAGGAGAAGCATGATATGCCAGTATAACACCAGGATCTGGCACAAACTGAAGATTTGCAGAGTTTGTGATTGCATCCTACTTATAACAAACATTTGAACATTTGCTGTGTTCAGGACACCGTCTAGGGGCCAGAATCACAAGGATGAAGATAGAAAAGCTTCTCTCTATAAGGAACTTATAGGTTAGAGAGAAGGACAGGAGAGATCAGTTAGCATTTATTTATTTGTTTATTTGTTTTGAGTTGCAGTCTCACTCCGTTGCCCAGACTAGAGTGCAGTGGCGCGCTCACGGTCACCCCAGCGTTGACCTCTGCCTCAATCTTCCAAGTAGTCAGAACTACAGGCGCGCACTACCACACCAGACTAATTTTTTAATTTGTTGTAGAGCTGAGGTCTTGCCAAGTTGCCCAAGCTGTTCTCGAACCTGTGGGCTCAGGCAGTCTCCTCACTTTGGCCTCCCAAAGTGCTGGGATTACAGCCTTGAACCACCGCATCCATCCTCAATTAGCTTATTACACAGATATTTATTGGGCACTTACTATATGTCAGGCAATAATCTAGGCATTGGAGATATAATAGTAAACCAAAACAGAGTTCCTGCTTTCATGGAACTTGTGTTCTTGTGAGATGAGGAGGCATAAGATAAAATCAAGTACATATATAATATATTAGGTAATAATAAATAATCATTTATTTTCTGTGGAGAAAATAATCCAAGGTAAGGAATAGGTAAGGAATAGGGTGGGCAGTGGCCAGGATGGGGTAGGATGGAGCCTTGTTATTTTACACAGGGTGGCCTTAGAAGGTCTCTTTGATAAGATTACATTTGAGGAGATACTGTAGGAAATGAGGGAGCAGAGTATCTCAAGGAAGAGTGTTCTAGGCAAAAGGAACAGCAAGTACAAAGGCCTGAGGCCTGTGTCAGTGTGCTTGATATGATTGAAGAACTGTAAGAGGGCTAGTGTAGCCAGAGCCAAATGAGCCAGGGGAAGAGTGATAGGAGATAACATCAGAGATGCAGTGGGAGGTCGTTGTGCCTTTGGCTTTTAATCTGAGTTGGAAAACCAGTAGAAAATTTTGAACAGGGGGTGACATGACTTATTTTATAAAAAGGCTGCTTAGGCTACTGTGTGGATTAGACTGTAGAGGAGCAAGAGTAGAAGCAGGAAGACTGACTAGGAGGCTCTCATTCAGTAATCCAGGTAAGAAATGATGGTGCCTCAGAGCAGCATGATGGCTGTGACAGAGACAAGAAAAGATCAGGTTCTGGATATTTGTTGAAGATGGAACTGGCAAATTTAGATGATTGGATTAAGAGTCTGGAAGAAAGAGTAGTCAAGGATGGCCTCAAGTTTTTTAATCTAGCAATTGAAAGAATAGAGTTATTACTTACTGAAATGGGTAAAATACAAGGAGATCAGGTTGGGGATAGAGAATAAGAATCAAGAGTTTGAATTTTGAACAAGTTAAGTTTGAGACCTTTATTAGTTATTTAAATGTAGATATTGAATAGACAGTTCTTCAAAAAGATAAATAACACCATCAGGAAGCCTATGCTAGTTGCCAAGATGCTATAGTCAATAAGTGAAAGAGGAGTCCAGGGGAAGAAGTCATAACTCTGGCCTGGTATAATAGTAGCAATGGAGACCAGCATCTGAATACAGGTTTACCATACCCTGTGAGCAAGCTGGCTGTGAGGTGATATGGAGAGAAGGCTGCAGCTAGACTGTGCTTTACAGAACCTCAGAGTAAGAAGAATTTTATAAGTCATCTGTTCCAATTCCTTGCCCATTTTTTAATCCTTTCTAACAAAAATTTAGCCTCTACCGGCAGCTGAAAAACCGCTATCTCAGACCAGTCCACAAAGCAGATAGCAATCAGGAAAAAGGCTGTTTTATTGGGTCACAAGGCAAAGGCAAAGAAACAGAACACAGAAGGCCTGGAGCAGTGTGACAGCCTGCCTCATTTTTGAGCAATTGTAAACCCAAGGACAGTCTGTGTTCCCATGGAGTAGAATTGGTCATGTGTTGTACATTCAGCTAGTAAGCAAAGAAGAGAAGGTGCAGAAATTAGTACCCTTTAAAATTTTCAAAGTCAGATAGAAACATATATACCAGACTTGAGTCGGGAGTCCGTGTTTATCTGTAGACTGTGTATGAGGACTAAAATGGAATAGGATGATTCTACAGCCTTTTAGGGAAAAAGTAGTGAATGGTATCCAGTTTCAGTTTTAGGCTATGCATGAGAATTTAAAATATGTATGCAGTTGACACTGGAACAATGTAGGGGTTGGGGTGCTGACCCCCATGCATAATTTTGGACTCCCCAAAAACTTAATTACCAATAGCCTATTATTGACTGGAAGGTTTACTGATAACATAGTCAATTAGCGCATATTTTGTATGTTATATGTATTACACACTGTATTCTTGCAATAAAGGAGCCAGAGAAAAGAAAATGTTATTTAAAAAATTATAAGGATGATAAAACATATTCACTATTCATTAAGTGGAAGTGGATCATCATAAGGGTCACTTTGTCACTTTCACAATGAGTAGACTGAGGAGGAAGAGGAGGAAAGGAGGGATTGGTCTTGCTGTTTGGGGGTGGCAGAGATGGAAGATGTGGGGGAGAAAAGGGAGTCAGGAGAGGCAAGCACACTCCTGACTCCTGTAACTTTCATTGAAAAAATCCACATATAATTGGACCGGCACATTTTAAACCTGTGTTGTTCAAGAATCAATTGTTTATACATATATACTTACTAACATTTGAGTACTTCTTCTATTATCTGACATGGTGCTAAATGCTTTATGTAAATCAACTTACTTAATCCTCACAAAAGTACTATGAGGTACCTTCTAACTTAACTTAGCTCTGACTTCAAAGCATATGCTTTTAAACACTACTTTAAATCAGGGGTTGGCAAGCTTTTCCTGTAAAGGACCACATAGTAAATATTTTTGGCTTTGCCGGCCTACCGGTCTATGTCTCAGCTACTTAACCCTGCTTGTATGGTGCAAAAGCAGGCATGGACAGTAAATGGATAGGGTTGGTTGTGCTCCAGTAAAACTTTGTTTATAAAAACAGGCAGCAGCAGGCTGGATATTTGGGACATATTTGCTGATCACTATTGCTAGCTAGTGATCTTGGGTTTCTTACCTGGAAATAAGTATACAAAGAATTCAGACCTCTGTCATTTCCCGTTTTCTAGTCTGGTTCATTCTGTAGACCACAGAAACTCATTAATTTGTTTCTGTCTTGGTTCATGGTGGCATGGGTAAAGGGATTGAGAAAGTGGCTTTAGAAGTTCTTCCTGAAATCATGGTTGTGTGGTATCCTGCAGTAGAGTCTGATTCATCTTACCTTACTTTTCTTTTCACTCTATACTCTAGTTAGAAGAGATATTTAAGCAGTGTGGGTGCCATATTGAGGAACCTCAGCTATTTCTACCCAAAATACAATAGTGCTTATAGTGTTCATTTCCTTCAGAAGCTCTTGATGGTGATGGAGGCAGCAATTCTGAACTTGCCTGGTTAGTGTTTAGATGCCTCAATCAGCCACATTTCAGAAACAGTAGAGAACCAGGTGCTGCTTAGGGTAGTAGATGTCTTGTTGAGGTTTTAGTATAAAGCAGAATCTACGTCCAAAAGACCACCAGAAGCCGGGCTCGGTGGCTCAGCCTGTAATCCCGCGCCTTTGGGAGGCTGAGGTGAGTGGCTTGACTGAGCCCGCGGGTTCGAGACCCGCCTGGGCAAGCGAGACCTCATCTCTACAATAAATCAAAAAATTAGCCGGGCGTGGTAGCGTGCGCCTGTAGTTCCAGCTACTTGGAAGGCTGAGGCGGAAGGATCGCCGGAGCCCAGCAAGTCGAGGCTGCGGTGGCCGGGAGCGGCCACTGCACTCCAGTCTGGGCAACAGAGTGAGACTCCAACTAAAAAAAAAAAAAGAGTTCTAACGAATTGGACAATAAATAATATACAAATAGGGTACTTAGAAGTGATCTTATGCAATTTACATCATGGAGTACTACTCGACCATAGAAAAGAATGAAATCACATCTTTTGCAGCATCATGGACACAACTGGAGGCCATTATCCTAAGCAATTTAACCCAGAAACAGAAAAACAAATACTGCATATTTTCACTTATAAGTGAGAGATGAACACTGGCTACACACAGACATAAAGATGAAAACAAGAGACACTGGAGATTCCTAAAGACAGAGGAGAAAAAGGGAACAAGGGTTGAAAAACTACCTATCAAGTATCATGGTCACCACTTTGATGATAGTTTCAACAGAAAGTCAAGTCTCACCATCATCCAGTATGCCCTTTTGTGCATATATCTCCCAAATTCAAAAAATGAAATGAAATAGGAATTAAAGATAACAAACAAACAAAAAGAAATAATCTCATAGTAATCTTTGATTAGTATTTTTCACATAATTATCTCACTGAACTTTAGAACAACTTACAAGATTCTGGAAAGGGTATGCAAGAATGATAAATTTGGTGAGAGGTTTAACGATCTTATTGGTCATCTCAAACTAGCATGGTTTTTATTTTCACTAATGTTTTTCTGTTTGCTCTTACACTGATTTACACTTTAATCTGTATTATTTCCTTTCTTTGCTCTGGGATTGATCGCATTACATTTTCAAACTTCTTATGGGGAAAGCTGAGGCCATTGGCCATTGATTTGAGACCTTTTTTCCTTTTGTAATAGTGAAATTTAGTGCCATAAACTCCCTAACTGCTTCACTGCATCCCACAAACCTGATTATGTTCTGTTTTCATTTTCATGCAGCTGAAAATAGTTTCTAATTTTCCTTTTGATGTCCTCTTTGACCCCTGGGTCATTTATAAGTGTGTTATTTGGTTTCCAAATGCTTGGGGGGTTTTTCCGGATATTTTTCTGTTATTGATTTCTAATTTAAGTCTATTGTAATCAGAGAACCCATTTTATAAGACTTGAATCCGTTTGAATTTACTGAGATTTGTTTTATGGTGTAAAATCTGATCTATCTTGGTAAATATTCTGTGAGGGTCTATAAATGTCAGGCAAGTAACGTTGGCTACTCGTGTGTTCACGTCTATTACTTCCTTGTTGATCTTCTGTCTACTTGTTCTTGAGAAAGAAGTTTGAAAGCCCTAACGGTAATTGTAGGTTTCTGCCTTTCTTTTCAGTTCTGTTTGTTTTCTGCTTTATGTATTTTGAAGTTCTATTATAAGGCAGGTAAACGTTAAAAATTGTTATGTCCCCTTGATTAGTTGACTCTCATCTTTATCCCCAGTAATATTTTTTGCTCTGAAATCGAATCTGTCTAATATTAATATAGCTATTCCAGCTTTCTTTTGACTGGTGTTAGCATGGTATTTTTTTTCATCCTGTCTGTATCTTCATATTTAAAGTGCATTTCATTTCTTTGAGAGAACATACAATTGCTTTTTAAAAATTCAATCTGAGGTGAGAGAATTACCTGAGCCCACGGGTTTGAGATCAGCCTGGGCAACTTGGCAAGACCTCATCTCTACAATAAAATAAAAAAATTAGCCAGGCATGGTGGCACATGCCTGTAGTTCCAGCTACTTGGAAAGCTGAGATGGAAGAATCGCCTAAGCCCAGCAGGTTGAGACTGTGGTGGCCATGCGCGTGCCACTGCACTCCGACTTGGGTGACAGAGTGAGACTCTGACTCAAAAATAAATAAGTAATAAAAGTGAAAATTCAGTCTGATAATCCCTGTCTTTTATTTAGGGAAGTTTCAACCATTTGCATTTAATATGATTATTGATAGGGTTAAGTTTGAATCTATCATCTTATCATTTGTTTTCTATTTGTCCCATCATTGTCTTCTGCTTTCTATTTTTCTGCCCTGTTTTGTATTGAGTATTTTTTATGACTTTGTTGGAATATGTGCAATAACTCTTTTATTATCTTAGTAGTCACTTTAAGGTTAATGGTACAGATCTTTAACTTATCACCATAAATCTTTAAGTGATATTATACCACTTAACATGTATAAGGATGTTCCCATCTATATTTCCATTTCTTCTGTCCTAATTTTTGGCTTTATTTATCCACTTCATCAATACATTATTTTTGTTTAAACAGTCAATTATCAACCAGGCACAGTGGCTCACGTCTATAATCCCAGCACTTTGGGAGGCTGAGGTGGGCAGATTGCTTGAGCCCAGGAGTTCGAGACCAGACTGGGCAAAATAGCAAAACCTTGTCTCCACCAAAATAAAATAATAAAAAAGTTAGCTGGGTGCAGTGACAAGCCTGTAGTCCCAGTAACTTGAAATGCTGAGGTGGAAGGATCACCTGAGCCCAGAAGGTCAAGGCTGCCATGAGCTGTACTCTAGCCTGAGCAACAGAGTAAGACCCTGACTCAAAATCAAGCAAAAAAATAAAACAAAAAAAAGCAAGCAAACAAACCAGTCAGTTATCTTGTAAGAAAAAAATTTAGTATTTACTACTTAGTATTATTTAGTACTTGATATGTATTTGTCCATGTACTTACCATTTCTAGTGTCTTTTATTTATTTGTGTAAATCCAGATTTTCATCTGATAACATACTTGCATGAAGGGCTTTCTTTAACATGTTTATAATTTAGGTCTGCCAGTTATGAATTCCTTTGGCTTTTGTATGTATGAAAAAGTGTTTTTGTCTTTTTTTATATTGCAATCTTTTAATAAACTTAATGAAACAAAGGTCATTTGCTTCTGGAGCTGCTCTAGATAAAAGAGAAATTGGAAAGGAAAGTTCTGGCAAGAGTAACTCGAGTTTTTATCTCTCACAGCTTAATCAAGGCACTTTTTACATGTCATATAATTTGCCCATTTCAAGTGTACAAGTCAATGATTTTTTGGTAGATATGTCATACGTTTTAAAAATCAGATTTTTGAAAAAGATATATGGGACCTGGATGATTCACTTTCAAAAAGCGTTCTGAAGAAGATTTATCTATTTCTTGCCTATTATTGCCTTTGAATAAAGTTTAATTTTCAAAAATATAACTTTGACAGATTTCTGCTTCTCGTCAAGATGGAGTAACAGGCACCAGAATTACCTTCCCAAGGAACAGATCATAGAATAAAGCTCAAGATTGTTTATAGTATGGAATATCCAGCCCCCAACTAGACTTCTATACCTAGCAAAAATATCTTCCAAAAACAGAAGTGAAAACAACTCAGCATATCTACCAAAAAATCATTGACTTGTACACTTGAAATGGGCAAATTATATGACATGTAAAAAGTGCCTTGATTAAGCTGTGAGAGAGAAAAACTCGAGTTA